>JBBPTV010000729.1:0-15987 GCA_038094275.1 Tubosaeta brunneosetosa | reverse complement strand
GTCAGAAGCCAAATCTGCTGTAAGAACCTGTTTTCTGACTGTCTGATGACCTGATCAATCTGCTATGTCTTAATTCACTGGTGTCAGATAAAGCAGCTAACCCAGATTAATCGCAAGTTTGCTGATGAAGGTATCGTGCCTGTTCGTAGAGTCATCACAGCGCACACATCTCAGATGGGGTCAAACGCTGTATTCTCATAATGAGGTATGAACACGGTTCCATGCGCTGCCTATGCAGGCCATAGAGTAGATTTTATGCAAAATCTTACAGTAATTATCGTGCCTCACTTTTGCAGGATACATGGTCACGAGCAATTACCACATGATCCTGCAATAGTATATAACACTGTATTTGCCCCTCGGAGCCGTTTTGCAATATACTACCTACTAGAGTCCACCCGACTGCATTGCACATCGCTCACACCATCTTCGCTCGCCGCCCGCCTCTTTCCTGTTTAGGCCCAATGCCGACACGGCAGCCACCACCCTTCCTGGCCTTCGCCTTCGTCCCTCTCTCATTCTGGCCTGCTGCGTGCACCAATGCGGTGGCAACGATAGTGTCGGCGCATCCTTGCCCTTCTCTTGGTGCGTCCTGTCCACTACCATCAACTTGACAACGACGACAGCATGGCAGTCACGATGGCACAACTGTCATGTTGCCGTCGTTGTTATACCTCTTCCTTATATCACCTACGAGGCTCCTTCGCCTCCCATGCGATCAATTCAACGCTGACAATAATGGGTCGATGGCACGACAGCCTCGACCAAGAAGATGACGAGGCGCCGCAATGGGTTGCGCACCACCCACACAATGAGGACGGCAAGTGGAGCACCATGGCATGCACACCACCATGGCGACAACGAGAGCAGAAATGGCAGCGCAATTGCGCGTGCCCCGCCAACATCCCGACGTCGTCGAGGGACAAGACATGTGACCACTGCCAGCGCCTTCGCCTTGACACAAGGGTGGCAAGGGGGAGTACAACAGCATCCCCCTGCTATGACCACAACAACGGCGTGCGCCAACACGATAGGAACAACTTGAAGGATGGCGCGATGGCGCATGTATCGAACCACCACAAGGGTGGCGAGGGGAGTGCCATCACCACCACGGCAGGAGCAATGGAGGCAAGTACGGCGCGAAGATCGCAGTGGCATCGATAGTGTGCCAGCTATGAATGAAGTCTTGAGGTGAGCAACTCGTGGCAACAACGATATTGCAACGATCGTGCTATCGCGATCGTTGTAACATCGTTGTGGCCACGTTGTCGGCGTGACGAGTGGGTGCATGATGTCAATAAACAAGTGAGAAGTGGTACAATGTATGGTAAAACGAAAGGATTGTACTTACCTGAATAAATCTCCTATACACGGCGCGTGAAACTGACTGAATAGTGCACTAAAGTTAGCATTACCTTTTTGGTACGAGCGTACTTCTCTCATTCTTACCTGACTACCACCACCCCCGATTCTCCCTCGCCATGGCCATTGCCGCTGCGATCACTACCGCTATCACACGGCCACGAGGAGTGCGAATGCAATGCGATGGCTGGCCCACGCGACGACCTCAACGAAGGACCATAATGGTACGTGTACCCGCCACCACAGGGAGGCTGCAACGGCGCACCACCATCACTCCACAGCAACGATGAAGGGGAGAGGGGGACCCCATCACGTCAACAACGGCGGCACAACACCTATCCCACCGCCGCTACCACCCGACAACGAAGCAGGCAAAGGCCACACAAAGTGCACCATCACCACACGGAGACAGCTATGGGGCGAGGATGGTGCCGCCACATTGAGAACGGCGGCGCGTCAACTAGCCCACCACCACGCAACGACGAGGCTGGCGAAGGCTACACAACGGCACACGATGACGACAAGGAGAGCGAGCAGGAACGCGACAATGACGAGGGCCCAGTCCAAGCCCACCCATGTGCGCATTCGACAGTGTGCACGGCGCAGACCAGGCCACCACCATGCGACAACGAAGCTGGCATAAGCTACATGCCAAGGACGTACCTCCCACCGACACAATGGCACGCGATGACGAGGGGAACAACTGGGGTCAAGATGATGACGAGGGAGGCCCAGTCCAGGCACCTGTATGCGCACTCGACGGTGAGCCTGCCCGTCCATTCAATCTGGTGCCCACCCGCTGGCACCTGGAGCCCCAAGGCCTATGCACTGACCCGCAACGACACAAGGACAACCAAACGACATACCCCGACGACCACGACAAGGAGGAGGAGGGGGCGCGACGGCGCACCATCACCACAACCAAGACGAGGACGGTGACGTAGCCGCGGCATGTCGACCAGCGCTACTGGCATGGGAACAACGAGGACGACCCGCCACCACGGCGGCAAACACAAAGGGCGACACAACGGTACGGTGTGCCCTCCATCACGGCCACACAAACAGCGGGGGTAAAGGAACGATGGGGCAGCAACAAGGCCAATGAGGACTGCCAAATTGACGACGCAGGGGGCGACAAAATCGCGGTGAGCAGGAAATAAGCTGAGCAGGCGGGTGGCGGGGACGAGGTCATATATATGAGTCATGGTATTGCAGTTGGTACATAGTGAGTAATAGCGTTGGGGTTGCGAAATGCGAACAGGTGAAGAGGGCGGCACCATGGCGGGCGTCGGGCGGGAACAATGGTACGGGAATAACCACGTCAGCATGTTTTGCAATAAAGGGATGATAAGTCTTGCAAGAGTTAGCGGTAATCACCCTGATCGTGTTTCCTGCAAAAAGTACTCACGATAACAATCGGACTTCTTGCAAGAATACACCAGGATATGGTGGTTGGAAGGGGTACGGCCTGAGACACATGTCACCTGGGTAGCAAGCAGGGGAACCCGGAAGGCGTGCGGGTGATGGTTCGACTACACTAGACAGCCGACGACTGCCTACGACGCCAGGACCGACACCGCACACCCCGCACGCCCTCCCAAGCCCAACTACCACACTGTCCCCGAATCACCAAGTCACTGAAGGCGATCCATTTTCACCGTAACGCCTTGACTATTCATGGTATCGATGATAGTACTCATTGGTTCCCTGGCGTCCTTGAGCTGTCACTCAGATCCATAATCGTATCAGTGGAAAAGTGCTGTACTCATTCAACGCGTTTCCAATGCCATCCACACTTGTCTCTGGAAGGGAATGTGCCAAAAGGACACGACGAAGCGGATACGGCTGAGCAGGCGCACCCCCTCCCGAGCCTCTCAGCTGGGGACATGATTTTTAACGCGAGAAACATGATTTGCTGTATGCAGACTGAGATTGGCGAGGGTAGGACCAGTGCGTACGCAGGACTCCAGGTGTGGCAAACGGCACTTACCCAAGCACCATCTCATACTCGTCGATATTTGACCAAAAGTCCTAGGCTTGTCTGAGGAAATGGTGCGATGGATTTAGGCTGCCAAGATATTCAATGAGCGAATAATGCTCAAAAATCGAGAGAATGTGTTCCGAGTACATCCGTGGCGCGGCTAATGGCACCAGATAATGGACCCGTTCCTGCCCACCCCTGTAAAGTTGTTCATGAGGTTAAGCTCGAGCCTTATCACCGCCGATTTACTCTCAAGTGTGATATCACATCCATGCAGGAACGTACAATTGAAATACGGATTATCGCGAGCGTGGCTCACCAATATTCTATTTGCTTCCTGCACAACATCCACCGTCATGGGAGCATACATAGCATCTTTGCGCGGGACGCCTGCGTTACTGTGCTGTGTTGCTACCTTGGCGCACTGAGCTTTGCCGTCAATTTGCATATTGTCGTGTACATACCACTGCTTTGGCCATCGTTGTCAAACATTTTCCAGGGCTTTTCGAACGAGGACCGCTATAAGTTGATGAAAAGAATATTCAGCATTATCAAAACAACATTTTAATTAGCGCACTGTCGACGATTGTCAGTTACGTTGGCGATCTATGATTTTGACACCTACCCCGAGGCTCAGAATCTTGCATCTTCGCGATAGCGAGATCAATTTGAGGGTCTTTCCTAAATGGTCTCTCATTGCGACCCGTTCCATGGGGCAGATACTGCAAGCCATTCAACGATGAAAAAACAGTGACACCAAAACAACCCTGAGCTCACTATCAATGACCGTCAGTTGTTTTCACAGTATCCACAATGATTTTTATTGTAAGGTTAGGATGGGCTGAACCAGGTGGTGTTTGCTGTCCGAGGGAGGCACCGCCATGTACTTGTCCTTCCTAAAAAAATAAGGCAATCAGGGTCACCAAAGAAACACGGTGAACACATGAATCAACTCACTGTACATGATTGTCAATTGCGTAGAAATATTCGTTCGTGAACTTGTCACTTACCATTGTCACCGCCAACGACACTGCTACCACCGCCACCACGACCACCGCCGCCGTCACCGCCACCACGACCACGACCGGCACCACCAACACTGCTGCCACGACCGCCATGACCACGGCCGCCACCGCTACCACGACCAACACCATTGCCACCACCAGCACCACCAGCACCACCAGCACCAGCACCAGCACCAGCACCAGCACCAGCTCTGTGAATCTCTCCCCCACCCTCATATGTTGCAGGCGTGCTGGAAGAGGCAGTGAAGCAAACATCAGATGTGAGTAGAGTCAGACACAAGATACTCCTCACCTGCCGCAACATCCCCGTTTGCTGTGTCTCATGCTCTTCTCATGGGCCGGGCTATCCACAAAATAATCATCATCTGTTCCATATGAGGTATTCACTCGTCAAGTGGACCTCACCTATTTGTGATCTCATTCTGGAGTTGCTCTGGCGTGCCCCATGGCCTAGTAGGTGGGATGAGCATTCATGCATCACGATCAGAATGTAGTATCTGACACATACTCTGTGCGAGGAGAAACAACCTGAGAGATATCCATCCGGGTAGGTGCGGAGGTGACGAAGGTGACAACACTCGAGATTGTGAATACGAAGAAAACAGAACGGAAATACATCGCAAAGGGTGGTAAATGAATAAGAGGACGGCCGGCCGTCAACGGCTGAAGAATTGGAGAAAAGGCTGACAAAAAGCATTGAAGGTGAGCATGGCGGTGGGTACGAAATAAGTGGATACACTTACTAGCCGGTACCTGTGGGTGAGAGACTCCGAAAAGGCCAGGCTTTATGCCATACGAAACGCTAGGCGTACGACGTTGCGGTAACGCCATGAAACACTTTTAATTTTTCAGTTCCCTGGAAACATGTCCGGAAAACATTGACATAGCTGATTTCCGTGTTTCCTTGGGCTGGACCCTGTTTCGCCTTTTGACTGCAAAGTTCCTCTCTGACTCAGTCCGCCGCTACAGTTCGCACTGCCAGGCAAATCCGACAGTGTCTGAGGTACTACTTATGGGAAGTGACGCTGCTTGATACTAGTTTGAAGCTAGATCCGGTGTGTTGCGATGCTCAGCCTAGGCCTTTTCTAACGGAACGGCCCTACTCTAAGAACATCTGACGGTTGTAGCAAAAGAGTGATGCAACTCCCCAGAGGCATGCAAGAATGGCATGCGACGCAACCAGCGGGCTATGGGGCGCCCATGTTCCGCACTGGCGGGGGGAAATGTCGACGTGGGCGGCGGCACACTGTGACACAGGATGAGGAAAGCACGAGCGTGACCGAAGTGTGGCACAATCGAGGAACTGCAGGAGGGGTGCACAACTAGCCAAGCTTAAGCCTACCTAGTGCCCTGGTGCACCTTCTACATCAGTGTTGGCGATGAAACAGTCTCCACCAGGATCACGACAAGTCCATGCGACAGCACGCTCATGACGACCATGGCACTGAGGCAAGGACGACACTGTCAGTTTGTTCACCACCGTTTCAGGCCCATCTGTTCATGCACGCGACAGTTCGCGCACTGTATCCATGTCTCTTGCCTCCACCCCACGACGTCTTTTGCACGCATTCGTGGCCCGTCTACTGACATCAGTCCATCTCCACATGCATTCAGTCCTCTCCGGCTCACCTGTATTCACACCTGCTCCTCGTTTATGGTCACATCCATCCTTTTCTTTTCCACCTCGCCGAACGCTCGTTCAGATCCGGGCCGTTTCTTGCAGTCACATCGTTAGTATGACATGGTCGGGTCATTTCAGAAACGTGATACCAAGCAAGATTTCAGACATTCCGCATACAGTTTTGCGCATCGTTTTATCTGGTTCCGGAGCATTAATAACGAACAAGTACGGTCATAACCACGCTTGCCTGTTCCTGGTTCGCAAAGCAAAACAAGGTTAAGGCGCTCCTTTTCCACCGCAACGCCTTGACGATTCACGGTATCAATCACGACCTTGATCCGTAGTATTTGTTCCCTGGCGTCCTCGAGCCCTCTCAGATCCATCATCGCATCGGTGGAAAAGCTCTGCTCATTCAACATGTTCCCAGTGCCATCCCCGCTCCTCGGGCTGGGAATGGGCCCAAAGGAGATGACGAAGCGGATGCGGCCGGGCAGGCGCACCCCCTCCCATGTTGTGCCGAGCCAGTGGGAACGAAGGCGCATTTGCCGGTCCCAGTCTGAGAATCGGAAAGGGGTCACCAGTGCTGGTGTCATCGAGACCACCAGCTAGGGACAACATGTCACTTGAACGTGAGAAACGCCTTATATTCATGATGATTTTCTGTATGTGGACTGAGATTGGTGAGGGTAGGACCACTGCGTATGCGGGACTCCAGGCGTGGTAAACGGTACTTACTCAAGCATCATCTCATACTCATCGATATTTAGCCTAAAGTCCTAGGCTTTTCTGAGGAGATGGTGCGATGGATTTAGGCTGCCGGGGTATTCAATGAGCGAATAAAACTCAAAAAAGAGAGAATGTGTTCCGAGTGCAACCATAGCCCAGCCTGTTAACACCAGATAATGGACCTGATCTATTCCTGCCCATCCCTGTAAAGTTGCTCATGGGGTTAAGCCAAAGCCTTATCACCGCCAATTTACTCTCAAGTGTGATATCACATCCGTGCAAGAACAGTTGTCCCATTTGTCCAGGAACGTACAATTGAAATACGGATTATCGCAAGCATTGCTCACTGATACTCTGTTTGCTCCCTGCACAACATCCACCGTCATGGAAGCACACATAGCATCTTCGCGCGGGACTCCTGCGTTATTGTTTTGAGCTGCTACCTTGGCACACTGAGCCTTGCCGTCACAATTCGCATATTGTCATGTACATACCACCGTTGTGATCATGGTTGTCGAACATTTTCCAGGGCGCTTCGAACGAGGACCGCTATAAGTTAATGAAAAGAATATCCAGCATTATCAAAACAATATTTTGATCAGCGCACTGTCGACGATTGTCAGTTGCATTGGCGATCTACGATTTTGACACTTACCCTGACTCGGAGGCTCAGAATCTTGCATCTGTGCGATAGCGCGATCAATATCACGGTCGCGCCTAAATGGTTTCTCATTGCGACCCGTTCCATAGCGCAGGTACGGCATGGTCTGCATTCAACAGTAAAAAGTCAGTGACACCAAAACAACCCCGAACTCACTATCAATGATCGTCAGTTTCTTAGACAGTATCACAATGATTTATATACGCACCGTTAAGGTTGCGTTGGGTTGAACGGGAGGCACCTTGTTACATGATTGTCAATTGCATAGAAGTATTCATTCGTGAGCTTATCACTTACTGCCAACGTTACCGCCACGACGACTGCCACCACGACGAACGCCACCACGAACGCCACCACGACCATAACCACCACGACCACGACCAGCACCACTAACACCACTGCCACGACCAGCACCCCCAGGCTCAGCACCCCCAGCACCAGCACCAGCATCATTGACACCAGCATCATCAGTAACACCAGCACCACCAGCACCACCAGCACCAGCACCAGCACCGCCACCGCCAGCACCAGCACCACCAGCACCATCAGCACCACCACCAGCACCACTGGCACCACCAGCACCACCAGCACCGCCAGTACCAACACCACCAGCACCACCTCTGTGAATCTCTCCGCCACCCTCATATGTTGCAGGCATGCTGGAAGAAGCAGTGAAGCAGACACCAGAAGTAAGTAGAGTTAGATACGAGATACCCCTCACCTGGGGCAACATCCCCGTTTGCTGAGTCTCATCCTCTTCTCATGGGCCGCTAGGCTATCCACAAGGTAACCATCAACTGTCCCATCCAAAGTATTCACTCGTCAAACGGATCTCACTTATTTTTGATCTCATTCTGGAGTTGCTGTGGCGTGCCCCATGGCCTAATAGGTGAGATGAACATTCGTGAATCATGATCAGAATGTAGTATCTGACACATACTCTGCGCGAGAAACAACCTGGGGGATATCCATCCGGGCGGGTGCGGGTGCGGAGGTGACGAGGGAGACAACACTCGAGGCTGTGAGTACGAAGAAAACAGAACGGAAATACATCACGGAGAGGGGTAAATGATCAGGAGGGCAGTCGGCCGTCAACGGCTGATGAGTTGGAGGAAATGGGCTGACGAAAAGCATTGAAAGTGAGCACGGTGGTTGAAACGAAATAAGTGGATACGCTTACTAGCCAGTACCTGTGGGTGAGAGACAAAAAGGCTAGGGCTTTATACCATACGAAACGCCGGGTGTACGACATGGCGGTATGGCCATGAAACACTTTCAAACATTCAGTGTTCTGGAAACATGATCGGCCGTAGCTGAATTATGTGTTTCTTTCGCCTGACCTTGTTTCGCCGTTTGATCGCAATTATTGAAGTTCCTTTCCGACAGTTCGCCGCTAAAGTTCGCACTGACAAACCTGATACGTACCATGTCCGGGCCGCTTGAGTGAGGCGACACCCTTGATGGTGTCACGTGTGTCAGAGTAGTAAAAGGACCTGAGACTCTCTGGTGGATCGCCAACTCCCGAAAATGTGCCCACTCCTGCTGGAGCTGTCCCCCGGGCATGGACTAAATTCCTGCGGCTCCCAAGGCATGAGTTTCTCCCTTGAATGCGCCGGAGTCGTGTCCTCCGGCGGACTCCAGAACCTGGATGACATCAAAGTAGTGATCTAGGCCCTCGAACTCGATGTAGGTGAGCATGTCATCCGGGGACAAATTGGATGTTGCGAGAAACCTCTTGTATTTTTTCTCGGGCTCTTCAGCCCCAAACTCTGCCCTCGACTCTGGCACTGAGTCGGTCGAATGATAATCCACATCGTGATGCCCCTTGCTAATTCATGGGACAGTCACTCGAGCACCACTCATATCACTTGCGATAACTGCCCCAAATGGATTCTTGTCTGAGGGGATATGGTTCAGGACGGATAAATTGAAAGTGAGCACGGCGGTGGATACGAAATAAGCGGATACACTTACTAGCCAGTGTGTGAGAACGACGAAAAGGCCAGGGCTTTATTCCGTACGAAACGCTAGGTGAGGCTACGACGTGGCGGTAAGGCCATGAAACACTTTCAAATTTTCAGTTCCTTCAATGGAAACATGGCCGGAAACATTGACATAGCTGATTTCGGTGTTTCCTTTAGCTGGACCTTGTTTCGCCTTTTGACTGGAAAGCTCCTCTCTGGCTCAGTCCACCGCTACAGTTCGCACTGCCGGGCAAACCCGACACTACGTCTGAGGTACTACTTATGCGAAGTGACGCTGCTTGATACTAGTTTGAAGCTAGATCGGGTGTGTTGCGATGCTCCTAGACCTTTTCGAATGGAACGGTACTCTAGGAACATCTGTCGGGTGGTAGTAGCAAAGAACGTTGCAACCCCCTATGGTGCCGCAGAGGCATGCAAGAATGGCATGCGACACAACCAGTGGGCTATAGGGCGCGCGATATCGCACGAAACAACATGTTCCGCATGAGGAAACGTCGACGTGGGCAGCGGCGCATGACACAGGATGAGGAAAGCACGAGCATCGAAGCGCACAATCGAGGAACTGCAGGAGGGGGGGCGCAACTAGCCAAGCCAAGCCAAGCCAACCTACTGCCCAGCGACGGGGGCAGCGATGGTGACCCCTAGTTCTCTGGTGCACCATCTACATCCCGCTTGAGATGTTGGCGATGAAACCATCTCCACCAAGATCACGACAAGTCCATGCGACAGTACGCTCATGACGCCATGGCACTGAGGCAAGGACGACACTGTCAGTTTGTTCACCACCGTTTCAGACCCATCTGCTCATGCACGTGACGGTTTGCGCACCCCATCCATGTCTCTCGCCTCCACCCCACGACGCCTTTTGCACGCATTCGTGGCCCGTCTACTGGCATCTGTCCATCTGCACATGCATTCAGTGCTCTCCGGCTCACCTGTTGAACCCGCCAGGGCGGAGGGCTGAATGACGCTCTAAAGGCTCTACGTGAACGGGTGACCCCTCCTTCTGCTGCCGCTGCTCTCTCAACCATGCCGGCTTCTCCCGAACCTGGACCCCTGACACCTCTGCTCTCCTCTCGCCTCTCGCCCTGACTCTGCACTGCCACATGTACCCCCCCCCACTTCATGCGAACCGCCGGGGTCGCCTACCCAGCCTGACCTACTCCATCCACTTCTTCTTCGTCCTGTAGTGCCCCCTCTGAATCGCCACTGATGCTGTCCATTTCGTCTTCCGTGCCTACTCCCACTGCTTCTTCGCTCACTTCATCCGACAGCCAGCCCTCTTCTGCAGCAAGCGCAGTGCCTTTGCGTGGGACAAACTCCCGTAGCCGCCTTGCATGGAACCAGCCGCCCAGAGGGAACCCTTCAAGGGTTTGTAGCCTGTAAGAATTGCCACCTTTTTCGACTACGCGTCGTGGTGCTGACCATTGAGGGAGGAGTTTGCGAGTGGTGGATATCGTGTTGTTACGTGCGCTCTCATGTACCTGGACCAGCTGCCCCAACTGGAAAATAATGTGTCCCGCGGGCGTCCGTTCGACTTTGCGGTCGAATGCGACCTTTCTGCGCAGTGCGTGCGTAGCTATGCGATCCAGGCCGTCTAGGCGTTGTTGGTTCACATAGGCCATCTGTACGTTTACCATGTCATCAGTGAGCTCCTCAGTAGCAGCAGAAATAGAAGTAGGATTCGTGTTTACTACGAGCCCTAGAAGGAGTTCTTTTGGCGATAGTTGAAACGCTGGAATAATGCGTTCGTTGATTTGGCGAATCGCCGTGTCAAAGTGATCCGGCCAGCTACGTGTGATATCTTCCGGCGACGTTTCCACGTAGTCGTCTTCTCCGAGGTCTGGGCTGCACAGCCGCTTTAGCCTTCCAAGCAGTTTGCTATTGGTGCCTTCGACGAGACCGTTTATCCATGGCGCATAGGCCGCTGTGACGTGGTGCTTAGTACTGTTCGCTTCGCACCATGCCCGTACTTCACCATTGTCAAAGTGTGATCCCCCGTCCGTCATGAGGGATTCGGGCGGGCGAAAGATGTGGGTGATGGTTTGCAAGCCACTAATGGTAGTGCGGGCAGTTCCACTTGTTTTGAATTTGAAGCCCCAAGCGTATTGAGAGTAGGTATCCAGGATAAGGAGAACTGTATGATAGCCACCTTTCCCTTTCGGTAATGAGAGATAGTCTGCCACGAGTAGTTCGAAGGGATGCCGGCGCGTGATGGGGTACAAGAGGGAATGTAGATGTGTGGTGCCGAAGTTCTTGCACTGTGGGCATTGTGCTAGGGCGAAGCGAATCGATTCATCTAAACGGGGACTATAGATACTGTCCATGAGCTTGAGTTTTGTTAGGTCGCGTCCCCAATGGCCATTGGTTGCGTGTTCGCGTTTGGCTAACTCAACGGCCTCCTTCTGTGATATACATTCCACCCTTGGGCGTGCACGCACTGACTTTCCATCAGGAATGCGCCATAAGCGGTTGTCCTCTATTAAGAATCCGTGCGCACGATGCCGAGCGCGTTTACGGTTACTTTCGGGTTTGTCGCCATCCAGGTCTAGTATAGCTTCGATGACCTCTAAGAATATGGGTTCATCATGGAAGCGCTCCCTTAGAGCAGACGCCGCTTGTTCCACATCTATCCCAAAGAGATCGTTGACGATGCCGCGGGATGCTTCCCAGTCTTCGCAAACAGTCCAGGCACTGCCGTCCATTTCTGTGCGTTCTCGTCCAGTGAACATGCGGCTAAGTGCGTCTGCAGCTACATTCGTTTTGCCAGCGCGGTGTCGTACGGCGGCGATGTGGTACATTGAGATACCTTCCCACCATCGTGCATGCGTCCAGTTTGGGTTTTCATTTTGTACTGTGTCACGTAGAGCTAGGCAGTCCGTTTCAATTTCCACTGGGAAACCCCAGATGGTATTGCTGAAGTGGTCTAGTCCAAATTTCAGTGCAGCAAATTCCAGGATATATGGTTTGTAGCGTTCTTCTGTCAATGATGTACGCTTTGATGCATACCCAATAGGGTGTATCGCCACTTTTCGCTCTCCGTCAGAGAGCGTGATTGTTTGGCGTTGTAGGAGCACAGCGCCAAAGCCCTCCTTGGACCCATCAGTAACAAGAATGAAGGGCGTACCGTCGAACCGTGGGGCCCGTAGTACGGGCTCTTCAGTTAACAGTTTTTTGAGGCGTACAAAGGTCTTGGTATGTTTGGGAGTCCAGTAGGGTGCAAGCTTGCGGTCCCGTAAAAATTGGCGATATTTGCGCTTGCCTGTTCTTGCGCCAGGTTGGGGTAGATCTAAATTGCGCTGCAAATCTGTCAGCGGGCTAGCAATTCGGGCGTAATCTTTGATTAGTGAACGAAAGTAACCCGTCAGGCCTAGGAATTTCATGAGGTCTAGTAGGTTTTCAGGAACCGGCCAGCTTGCTACAGCCGAAAGTTTTGTAGGGTCTGGTAGAATACCCTTGCGACCCACCCGAGACCCGCCAAAGATTGCTTCGGGCATGAATAGTTGAGTTTTTGATGGGGATATGGATAGCCCGAGTTCCCGGCAGCGAGTGAAGAAGATGCGCAGGCGTTTGAGGAGTTCTGTAAAGTCATCACCTGCCATAGCGTTATCATCCACAAAGACTTCTAGACGTAACTTGGTGACAATATCCTTGAAACCGTGCCCTACCATATCACAGAACCACGATGGTGCATTGAAAATGCCCATTGGCATTCGTGCATACGCATGATACCCAATGCCCTCCGTGTAGATGCATAGATACGGTTGACTAGACTCCTCAACTTCCAGCGCATAAAACCCTGAGGCGAAGTCAATAACACATAAGTACTGGTGATCTGCTAGCCGCTGTTGTTTGGCACGTAAGTCCCCTTGCGGCATTTGTGCCGTTTGGCAAGCACGGTTGAGCTGGCTGAAATTTTGCGTAATACGCCATTTGTGTTTTGCATTTGCGTGCGGGGATAGTGTCTCTGCTTGTGTGGTGCTTTTCACCCGTCGTGGAATGTTTGGA
The DNA here is from genome assembly GCA_038094275.1 of Tubosaeta brunneosetosa. Lineage (NCBI taxonomy): Eukaryota > Fungi > Basidiomycota > Agaricomycetes > Boletales > Boletaceae > Tubosaeta > Tubosaeta brunneosetosa. Next base: position 2,618 of record JBBPTV010000729.1, on the reverse strand, counting down.
TCAGGTGGCTCACCGAGGGCGATGCATTGCTCATTTATTTCCTGATGGATCTCATCCATGGTGAGGCCTGGTGTATCATGCGCTCGATGTGCAAGAACGGTGGGGTGGACTGCCTTGACCTTGCTGACATGTATCGGTTTGAGGACACCTGCGTCTACGAACTCTTGAATCCGTGGAAAATAGAACTCTTTTTGCGCAAATGTCAATGGCCGTTGATTGACCTTGACTGAGAATGATACGTTCTCAGGTATGTCGAGATGATATTTGATGTGTGATACTGGTTTAACCTCCGTGACTGCCAAGGCAAACACGTCAGCATATTCCGTGATGAGATTATGAACCTGAATGCATTGTTCAGCATCTAGGTCACCCAGCGTTATCGCTTGGATGATAGCTGTGACGCGTGGTGGATGGAATGGGCCCAGTTGTGTTAGTCTAGTAAAGATATTTTCATTCGTCTTTATTACGTCTGTCGAAAACACATCACCGATAGATGTTCCTGTCGGATCCTCATTCTCTACGCCTTCAGTAGCCTGTACATTGTCAGCTGTATCATGACTCGTTATTTTAGCAGGCATTATGGTGGCTGGGGTTGTAGGAAATTGCATTGATATCGGAAATGATACTGCTGTGGGTAAGGAAGGAAGCGGGAGTGGACGAAATGATGAGAAGTTGGAAAAACGATACTTGGTTGCACCATTTTGTACGTCGATGGTGTCTGACCCGTAATCCTGTTGTGCTTTGAGCTGTTCGAGTAGCGGTTTGCCTATGAGCATGCGCCATGAGCCTCCGCTCGGAAATACTTCAAATGTTGTTTTTATCTTCAATGGGCCCCATTCAAAGGTGCCTGTCCATATACCTGTAGATTTTACTAGTGAGCCATTTGCCATTCGAAGTGTTCGTTGAGAAGGACTTAGCGGATGAATACGTCGTGCAACACGTTGATATGCTGCGGTGTCAATGGCATTGATCATAGCGCCATTATCCACCATTGCTAGGAAGCGTACACATTCGCCTTGCGGTCCTCGTAGGCAGGGAACAGCCAGGAACGGGTTGCTCGTTCGAGCAAAGCTTGGTTTTCCTGAGTCATCCAGCACGTACACATCAGTAATTGCATTATCAGGGATCAATGTATCACCGTTGGGATTTTGCAAACCCTTGATGATTGGCGTGTGCGGTGAAGTTTCTTGTGGGGTGGGAGGGGAATGTGTAGTAGCTGATGTAAGAGTAGATGGAAGTGAAACGGGATGCGAGTCTATGCGTACGTTCGAGACAATTAACGTAGGTGATATAAAGGATGGAGCTGCAGTATCTGTGTTTATTGGATTTTCAGGAATTTCATATGAAACGGAATGGGAATCAGCTGAGTATACTATGGAGTTAGACTGGGAATTGGATTGCGGACATGACATAGGGACTACTGCCGGTCCGCATGCGGGCGTAGTCCCCCTTCGTTTTCCACCTCCCATTCTTCTTCGGCATATGGCCCGTTTTCCCAGTACCCTTGTTGGGTGTTTGCATCGCCCGTGGGTTGCACAATGTATACTGGGTTTGCGTGCGGTGCGTATTCATATTGTGTGACTGGCGTTATATATTGGACGGGGGTGGCTGCCTGCGCAAGTGCTGATCGGCGTAGCATTGCGGCTGCAGTTTGTCGCCAGCGGACCTCTAGGGGTGGAGCTACGTTCTGGTTATCGCAACTTCCGCTCCGATGTGGGGGTTCGGTAACTTCTCCGCACTGGTAACATTCTCCTTTCCCAACCGGCGCTGTACCTGGACGAAGAGGATAGGGTTTATCCAGTGTTGGGGCCGCGTCTGGACCGTATGTGGCATGCCACATCTCTACATCTGCTTTGTACCGCCGCCATCCTTCGTCAGATTTGGGATATTTTGGGACGGCTGCGAACTTCTCGATGAGTGCATCGCGCGATAGGGGAGGGCGACGGGATGCCCAGTTACTAGTTTGATACGTCTGTGCCGTGATATATCGTCCATTGTGTGGTGAGGGCGACATTGTTGCGCGTGGAACAAACTGTGGTTGGGCGTATATGCGAGCTAGCTGTGCCGCTTGGGCCTGCAGAGTGGCCGATGTCGTTGCCACTTGCACTTTCAGCTGGGCGATCTCCGTGTCCTGCGCTTTCTCCTTTGCTGCCGTTTCTTTACCCCGTTTGATTTTGTTGACCGGCACGCTACGGATATCACGTTTGAATTCGTCCCAGGTATTGTAGCGACACGTGAGGTGATCTTTTAGGATGTTGGGGATGCTATCGAGCGCGCAGTCGATCAGGATTCCATTCACGTCACCCATGGCTATCGCCATTTTAGCCACCTCGTTGGCCCATATGTTCTGCCCATAGTCAGCCTTTCGCTTGTCCGACGGCGTAGTCCATTTGCCGATGGCGTCGTCTGTAAGAACTAGCTCTTTGATACGCTCTTTTTGTTCCGCTCGTGAGAAAGACGGTCGCTCTGTGGGTGGCCACCTAGTATAAAATGCGCGTCGTAGTCGTGCAAACGAGGCTCTGTCTGCGAGTCCCAAAGTATCGAACCAGTCTTGGGCGAGACTGTTTGGTACGATGTGATTTTCAAAATGCGTGACTTTTTGCACGTCCGTCCACGAT
>JBBPTV010000728.1:0-16012 GCA_038094275.1 Tubosaeta brunneosetosa | reverse complement strand
TGTATCTACTCCTGCTTGCTCAGGGAAAGGCCCCTGCTTCCTGGGCTTCTGGGACATCATTCTAATGTATATGGACTACTTGGGAACCATATCTGCCTAGGGATATGTGTAATCAATCAAAAATGCGAATATATGTTTTGTTTCTCACACATTTCATATGTTATTTTGGCTTTCCTGCCCTCAATTCTGAAGCGAACCTTTCGCAAACTTGGATTTAGGATGTACCATATGTACATTACTGTGCTAGATAGCTGACCTTAAGAACAAGTGGGGGTGGTTGACCACTTTTTTGGTTTTCACCCTACATTTATGTGTCCAAATGTGGATATGTTTGAATGTTTAAAGAGTGGCTATGTAATCTCCAAAAAGCATAGGAATGACATAGGACTGCCAGGTATGGGTACATTGTATGTAGATTTTGCACTATTGCACTACATCATGCATTATGGCAGCTATGTCAGCCAGAGCAGATATAGCATCATCTGCTTACTCTAATTAGTAAATTGTGCATCACACTACCAGGATCTTGTGTATCTTCAGCCTGCTCAGTAGATGAATCCAACAATTGGCACATAGGTTACTGATCAGCCATGGGTCATGGGTCATTTGCTGATGGGTCATGGGTTTTCAGTGGGTTTAAATATGGTGACCCATACCCATACCCACAGGTACCCATACCCATGACCCATCATGGGTTACCCAACCCATGGTGTTCACTAGCAATAGCATGCCACCACCACATGACAGCAATGTGGGCAAGGGGGCACAACCACTCAGTGATGAGGATGAGGGCTGCACAACAAGCATGTCACCACCTGTTAAAGTATGTAAATAAGGGCAGCAATTGCCCAACTCAGACTGTGCTGCAAGTACAGAGCACAACTTTATTCACCTAAATAAGGGCAGCAATTGCCCAACTAAGGTAGGGTAAATACAAAGTGTCAAGTAATCAGAAGAGGTCTCACCTCAGACTGTGCTGCAAGTACAGAGCACAACTGAGGTGAGAGGGAGGAATTGAAAAGAATTAAATAGTGTTGAAGACAAGCATGCGCTTAGCTCCGGAAAACTCTGGAGTGGAATAGGCAAAAATAGGTGTGCCGGATCAGGGAACATGAAAGGCACAGTAGCGCGTGTTTGGAGGGACTAGGAGCACCACCAAGCAAACAACATGAGGTATGACTATACTATAATAGGTATAAGTAAGTCCGAAAGTGGTAGAGTGAGAAATGGGAGAGAAATGTCTGGAGTTAGCACCTGTATAACTCTGGAGTTGTTTGGAGGTCATACTTTGACACTCCCACTCGAGTGCAGTCATAGACCCATGGCCCTTACGAACTTCCAGTGTTGCTTGCAAGGTAATGGCTTAGTGAAAATATCAGCTACCATGTCTCTGGTAGGGACGTACTGCACCACAGCTTCTCCTTTTCCAACCAGGTCATCTCGGACAAAGTGGTATTTCCGTTGGATATGTTTCGTCCAAGTGCGGAATTGTGGGTCCCAGCATAAGATGATTGCAGCCTGGTTGTCACAATGGAGTGTGGTTGGTCCAGTCTGTGGGTGTCTGATTTCTTCAAAAAAGGTCTGATTGAAGCCATGCGAGGTGTTGTCCTGCATTACTAAGTCTGATGTACTCCAACTTGGTTGAAGATAAAGCGACCATACTCTACAGTTTGCTGGACCAGGAAATGGTGCCTTGGTTACTTATGAAAACATATCTGGAGACAGACCTGGAGTTGTTGGGGTTTTGTGACCATCTGGCATCTGAGAAACTGTGGAAGTCCATGTCCAGCAACACTTTGTTTCCATTGAATTAGAGTTCCATGTCTGTGGTGCCTCGGACATAACGGAGAATGCGTTTTGCGGCACTCCAATGACAGTTTTTGGGGGCAGAGCTAAAACAGCTGAGGGTTCCGATGGAGTACGCAAGGTCCAGTTGCATTCCCATCATAAGGTACATGAGTGAACCTATCACTGTTAGATATGACACTTTAGTTCTGTTGATGACCATCTCTAGCATTGTGAAATTGTCCTCCGGATCATTTGTGGGCAGCGACAGGCCATGGAGCATAGGAGATTGGCATGGAGTGGAGTTGGCCATCCCGGTGTGCTGGAGAACAGTTTGCACATATTAGGTTTGTGACAAGGAGATGGTGTAGAGCTTTCAGTTACATTGGACCTCAACTCCTAGGATGAACTTCGCTTCTCCAAGGTCATGCATTTTGAAGGTGGATGACAGTGACAATTTTATGGAGTTCATAAAGCTTCATGTGCTGGCGGCAAGGAGCAGATCATCGACGTATACAACTAGGAAACAGACCTGATTTTGTTTTCAGAGGATGTAGAGGCATGTCTCTGCATTTAGTTTGGTGAAGCCAAGTTCTCCTAACTTTTTATCTAGCATTTTGTTCCATGTTCGGCCTGCCTGCTTAAGTCCATATAATGACCTCTGAAGTCGCCAACAGTATCCAGGTTGAATAGGTACTCCTTCCAGAGGTAGGAGGTACAATTCCTCTTCCAGTTCTCCATTCAGGTATGTGGTAGAGACATTCATTTGGTCCAATTCTAGATTGTATTTTGCAGCCAAGGCCATGATGGTCTGTATGGAGTCGAGGTTTGTGACCAGAGTGAATACCTCTTTATAATCTACACCTTCCTTTTGGGTGAAGCCCTGTGCAACAATCTGGACTTTATATTGGTCCACATCTCCGTTTTCATCCCGTTTGATCTGGAAAACAGGCTTGGAGGTAATTGGAGTTACTCCAGTGGGAAGTGGAACTGTTTTGTATACATGGCTAGTGTTGAGGCTAAGGAGCTCTTCCTCCACTGCAGATCTCCATTTATCTGCATCTGGACATTGGTAGGCTTCTTTTATGGTCTTTGGGAGGTTCTCTTCCATAGGTCCGTGGGCAATTCCAGCAAAGATGTAATTGTGGAGTTGATCAGAGCTACAGAAGGCTCCAGGCACATCAGGGGTTTCATCGGAGGTTTCTTCATTGGACTCCGTGGGTTCCAGAGTGTCTTTGATCTCAGCTTCTTCAGTGGAGTCTTCATGACCCCCCATTTCCATTGTACTTCCTTATCTAAGGTGTGTTGGTAATCCTGGTTTTTGTTTGCAGGTTCTCACATATGGCTCCCCCTGCAAACTCCTCCAACCATCTGTGCAGGAGGATGCACCAGAGTTTGTGATGGAGTTGGTTCAGGAGTTGGAGGTTGGAGGTGGAGTTGGCTGAGCTTATCCACTAAATCAAGAACTTCATCTGAGTCATGAATGTCTCCCACTGAAGCTGGAGGGGGTGTTGCAGCTTGCTCATCATCATCCTCATCTGGTGTTATTTCAGATGTTCATACTGGATGGGTGTTGAGCCCCTCCCACTGATCCTCAGATGCACAAATCCAAGGAGTAGCTTTGGAGTTGGAGATGGTATTGGTTTCGTCGAAAGTGACATGTTGACTGGAAATGATGGTCTGGTGCTCTAGATCTAGAAGTTTGTATGCTTGCTGTCCATGTGTGTAGCCAAGCATGACACACTTTCATCTGTGGGCTCAGATAGGGCCACCAAAGTTCAGTCCAGAACCTAAGGTTCAAACCTGAACCTCTGAACTGAACCTACAGGTTCAGGTTCAGTTTAGGTTCAGGATCAGGGGATGGTCACTAGGTTCAGGTTTGGCAGCTCTCAATTTTTTGAGAACTGGTTCAAACCAGTTCTGAACCAGTTCTGAACCTAGTATTTTGGTGGATACATGTACATCAGCAAGACAATTTAGACAGCACTTTTTCTTTGTTAATATTCTAACTTTTGACAGAACTAGAACAGACTGGAAATACCAGAGGATAGTGGGAAATACAGTAATATTGAAGGATAATAGAGAACTATAAAGAGGAGGCAGAAAATCTTGGCAGTGTGACACACAATCTACTCTGATTATAGTAAATAGGTGATGCAATAGCTACTCTTGCTTGTCATAGACATCATAATGCATCATCTGTTGCATTGTCATGTAGTAGTGCAGTAATGCAAAAACTAAATACAATGTACCCATACCTTACAATTCCTGTATCATCCCTGTACCCAGTGCAATGTTCTAGAGAATACATAACCTCTCTATCTATCCAGAACATATCCCTTTCTGGACAGATGGGTATATGCTGAAAATCAAAACAGTGGTCAACCTCTCTCATCCATTCTTCAGGGCAACCACCCAGTACTGTAGTATACATATAGTACATCATATATCCAATTTTGCGAAAGGTTTGCTTGAAAATTGAGAGCAGGAGAGCCAAAAGATCATATGAAATGCATGAGAAAACAGTGAGAAATAAAACATATGTTCACTTTTTGATTGGCTACACATATTGGCACAAATTGTTCTCAGGTAGTCTATATACATGAGACTGATGTCCCAGCAGTCCAGGAAGCAGAGGCCTTTCCCTGAGTTAGTAGAAGTAAATACATTCCATCTCTGGATATGAGAAAATTAGTTCACATTTTTAATTGGCTATGGAATCATACAATTTAAATTTGTACAAGGAAGCTCTATATATGTATCTATAAGGTATCAGTAAATCATGTTTTTCAGATGAGCATTTGGAATAATATGATTAGATTGGATCATTATGCCTATATAATCAGTATGGAGCCTACCTTTGCTTTATTTGCCATAGCAACTTCATAGACCCCTGGGGGGTATTTAATATATGATAGATCAAAGTTTGTGAAAGGTATGGTACATAATTGACAGTAGGAAAACTAAAAGAGTAGGCAAAGAAGCATGAGAAATGTTTGAAGACCAGGAAAACATGCCAATAACACTTCCATATATTGTCACAGGCAATCCAAGGGAATAGGATGAATCCATAGCATTACAAGAAGGTTTCTAACTAATGTGTTTGGTCATACACAGTGCTATGTTTACAACAAAGTGAAAAAATCTATTCATATTATATGGAAATAATCAGACAAATATGAAGTGATTGAGTGCCTACAGCATATTTGACCATCCTCTGATCATGCTTGAACAAAATGTTGAAGAATCATTGATATGTTTTTGTAAATCTCCTAGTGCTCAAAGACTTTCTCACACTTCTCAGTTCACTCTTTTGCTTTCTCTACTATCAATTATGTACCATATATTTTGCAAACTTGGATCTATAATGTATTAGATGCACTACATTGCACCAATGACACAGTGATTGCCAGGTATGGGTAATTACTACAGCTGTGGTTGCCTCTAGTTGTAACCAGTCTAGTTGCCAGTTGTCTTGGTTTGGAAAAATCAAAAAACAACCAAAAGCCAGTCACATCTAGTTGCAACTAAATTAGCCACTCTCCATATACTCTTAGGGACTTCTCTGAATTTCCTTAGATATTTAGCTATTGGACTTTGCACAACTGGTTTTAGAATCTCTACATTTAGATGTGACATACAACATGAAATTATCTCATGATCCTATGAGCTAATTTGGACAAATAAAATATTTCTAGGAAGCTGTAGTCAGCACTACATGTTGTCACACTAATCTAAGTATGATTTCTACAGCAACATGTGAAAAAAGACTGATCCTTCAAAAGGATTTTTGGTGATTTGCTAAGAGACTTTTGCAAATACTTAGAGTTGATATGAGGTTCAGGTTCAGGTTCACCCTAAGGGGGGGCCGAACTGAACTGAACTGAACTTTGGCATCCCTAGGCTCAGAACTTTCCTTTTCACTGCTCTTTTGGGATTAAAGCATATCTGATGCATCCAAAAGGCTGGAACAGAGTGGAGTTGACTGATCACTTGAATATTGCGTGGTATGGTGTGTCTCTGTTTAAGGCAGAGGTCAGACTTTGGGCAGAGATGTACATAGCAGTGGACATGGCATCTGTCCAAAAGGACTTCAGAAGTTTTGAGTCCTTAAGCATGGAGTTGGCGAGAAGTGACAGTGTTTGGTTCATGCGTTCAGCCAGTCCATTTTGTTCTGGAGTGTATGGTGCAGAGGTTTCTAAGAATGTACCTTCACTCCTGAGTACATCCTTGAAGTCTTTATTTGTGTACTCACTCCCCCCGTCACTTCAGATAAACTGGACATGTGGGTCTGAGAAGCATTCTGTGGTGATTTCTGTGTGGAGGAAGTTTTGAACATTGGACTTCCAGTGGAGATAGGTGTCACAGACATTGCTTTTGTGCTTGAGAAAATAGATCCACAGGAATCAACTGTAGTCATCAATGATTAGGAGCCAGTACCTGTAGCCCTCACAGGATTTCAGGGATATTGGACCTCTGACATCCGTGTGTACCATTTGCAGAGGAGCTGAGGTGTGTGGGTATTCATGCGATTTGAAGGGTAGTTTATTTAGTTTCCCAATGGTACATGGTTCACAGAACTCCAGTGTTCCAGTGATGCCCCGTAGTTGGCCTTTTCGTACCATTGTCTGAATTTGCAGTATGGAGATGTGTCCTAATTGGCAGTGCAAAGTGTTTATGTTGATGGAGATGAGACTGGAATCCAGAGTACGTGTCAGAGTTACTGCAGCATGATACAGTCCATTCTTGTGATGTCCGAGCATGACAGTGCGACGTCCTTTTCTTATGGAGCAGGAGTTTGATATCTCTGGGAATGATGTACAGAATCCTAATTTGGACAGCTTAGGTATGGAGATCAAAGATAGTGTGAACTCCAGTATATGTAGGACATTGCTGAGGGTGATTTCATAATTGGACTGGATGTGTGGGGGAGAGTCCAGAGTACGTGGAGAACCAATTTCAATGAGGTACCATGTGTAATGTTGCTCCAGAGTCGATAATAATGGTCTCCTCTGGTGAATTCTTGGGATCAGATGAGATGTAGGCCTGAATGTGTTTGTTTAAGGCACAATCTACATGAGCACTAGCTATGTTTGTCTTGTCCGGTGGTTTAATGTCCAGATTGGGATCTCCTTCTGCTGCATTCACTTTCTCCTTTTTGTACTTCTCCTTAAGCTCCTATGGCCACCACTTAGAACTTTGGCATTCCTCCGTACTATGTCCGCTAGTCCAGTGGTACTTGCAATGCTTTGCGCTCTTCTTCTTCCATTCTCCTTTGACATTTGCAGAGTGAGCGGAGTCAGGTTTGTTAAAGTGCTAAGTAGAGGCAGCAATGCCCAACTCAGAATGTGCCACAAGTACTGAGCACAACTTAGTATTCACCTAAATAGAGGCAGCAATGCCCAACTAAGGTAAAGTAAATACAGAGTACTAAGAATGGAGCAGTGTCTCACCTCAGAATGCGCCACAAGTACTGAGCACAACTGAGGTGAGACAAAGAAGTCGGAAGGGTTAAATAGTGATGAGGATATGCGCTTGCTAAACTCTAGAAAGGTCTGGAATGGGATAGAAGAAACTAGGTGTGCTGCTTCAGGAGATAACAAAGGGCGCAGCAGCACGTGTTTGGAGGGAGTAGGAGCACCACCAAGCAATCGACATGAGGTATGACTATACTGTAATAGGTATAAGTAAGTCCGAAAGAGGTAGGATGAAAAATGAGCAAAAGACAACTGGAGTTGGTCTTTGTGTGAACTTTGGAGATGTCCGGAGTTATACTTTGACACTCCCACTCAAGCGCAGCCATAGGCCCATAGCCCTTATGAATTTCCAATGTTGTTCACAAGGTAGGGGTTTCATAAGGATGTCAGCTACCATATCTCCAGTAGGGATGTACTGAACCACAGCCTTCCCCTTTCCAACTGAATCATCCCAACTGAAATAGTACTTTCGTTTGATGTGCTTTGTCTGAGCATGGAACTGTGGATCCTGGCATAGGATGATAGCAGCTTGATTATCACAATGAAGTGTGGTTGGTCCAGTTTGTGGATGTCCAATCTTCTTGAAGAAGGTCTGAAGCCATGCAAGGTGTTGTCCAGCATTGCTAAGTCTGATGTACTCTGATTCGGTGGAAGACAGAGCAACCATGCTTTGTAGTTTGCTGGACCAGGAGATGGCACTGTGGTTGCTGATAAAGACATATCTGGAAACAAATCTGGAGTTGTCTGGGTCTTGCAACCATCCGGCATCTGAAAAGCCGTGAAAATCCATGTCCAATGACACTTCATTTCCATCGAACCAGAGTTCCATGTCTGTGGTACCTCGGACATAGCAAAGTACACATTTTGTGGCATTTCAATGACACTCCTTGGGAGCGGAGCTGAAATGGCTGAGGGTCCCGACAGAGTAGGCAAGGTCCGGTTGTGTTCCCATCATAAGGTACATGAGTGAGTCTATGACTGTTAGGTACAACACCTTAGTTCCATTGATGACCATCTCCAATATTGTGGAATTGTTCTCCAGATCGTTTGCAGACAATAACAGGCCGTGGAGCATAGGAGATTGGCATAGAGTGGAGTTGGCCATCCTGGTGTGCTAGAGAACAGTTTGTGCATATTGGGTTTGTGATAAGAAGATGGTATGGAGCTTCCGGTTACATTGGACTTCAACTCCTAGGATGAACTTCACTTCTCCGAGGTTGTGCATTTTGAAAGATGACAGTGACGATTTAACAGAGTTCATAAAACTTTGCGCACTGGTGGCAAGGAGCAGATCGTCAACATACATGACTAGGAAACAAACCTGATTTTGTTTTTGGAGAATGTAGAGGCATGTCTCTGCATTTAGTTTGGTGAAGCCAAGTTCTCCTAACTTTTTATCTAGCATTTTGTTCCATGTTCGGCCTGCCTGCTTAAGTCCATATAATGATCTCCGAAGTCACCAACAGTATCCAGGTTGGATAGGTACTCCTTCCAAAGGTAGGAGGTACAATTCCTCTTCCAGTTCTCCATTCAGGTATGTGGTAGAGACATCCATTTGGTCCAACTCCAGATTGTATTTTGCAGCCAGGGCCACGATGGTCCATACAGAGTTGAGGTTTGCAACCAGAGCAAATACCTCCTTATAATCTATGCCTTCCTTTTGGGTGAAGCCTCGCATGACGATCTGGACTTTATATTGGTCCATGTCTCCACTTTCATTTTGTTTAATCCAGAAAACAGGCTTGGAGGTAATTGGAGTTACTCCAGTGGGGAGTGGAACTGTTTTGTATACATGGTTAGTGTTGAGGCTGAGGAGCTCTTCCTCCACTGTGGATCTCCATTTATCTGCATCTGGACATTGGTAGGCTTCTTTTATGGTCTTTGGGAGATTTTCTTCTGTGGGTCTGTGGGCAATTCCAGCAAAGATGTAGTCATGGAGTTGATCGGAGCTGCAGAAGGCTCCAGGCATATCAGGGGTTTCGTCAGAGGTTTCTTCATCAGACTCTGTAGGTTTCAGGGTGTCTTCGATCTCAGCTTCTTCAGCAGAGTCTTCGTGACCCCCCTGTTTTCATTGTACTTCCTCATCTAAGGTGCATTGGTAATCCTGGTTTTTGTTTGCAGGTTTTCACACATGGTTCCCCCTGTGAACTCCTCCAACCATCTGTGCAGGAGGGTGTACTGGAGTTTGTGACAGAATTGGTTCAGAAGTTGGAGGTTGGAGGTGGAGTTGGCTGAGCTTGTCTGCTAGATCAAGAACTTCATCTGGGTTGTGAATGTCTCCCACTGAAGCTGGAGGGGGTGTTGTGACTTGCTTGTCATCCTCCTCATCCGGAGTTGTTTTGGATGTCCATGCCGGATGGGTGTTAAGTCCCTCCCACTGATCCTTGGATGCACAAATTCAAGGAGTAGCTTTGGAGTTGGAGATGGTATTGGTTTCATCGAAAGTGACATGTCAGCTGGAGATGATGGTCCAGTGCTCCAAGTCTAGGAGTTTGTATGCTTGTTGTCCATGTGTGTAGCCAAGCATAATGCACTTTCATCCGTGGGCTCAGAACTTTCCTTGTTGTTTCTCTTTTAGGATTAGGGCATATCCAATGCATCCAAAAGGTCAGAACAGGGTGGAGTTGACTGGTCTTTTGAATATCACATGGTATGGGGTGTTTCTGTTGAGGACGGAAGTTGGACTTCAAGCAGAAATGTATGTGGCAGTGGACATGGCATCCATCCAAAAAGACTTTGGGAGTTTGGAGTCCTCGAGCATGGAGTTGGCGAGGAGTGACAACGTCTGGTTCATGTGTTCAGCTAGTCCATTTTGTTCCAGAGTGTATGGTGTGGAGGTTTCTAGGAGTGTACCTTCGCTCTGGAGTACATCTTTGAAGTCTTTGTTTGTGTACTCACTCCCCCCATCACTCCAAATAAATTGGACATGTAGGTCTGAAAAACATTCCATTGTGATTTCCGTGTGGAGGAAGTTTTGAACATCAGATTTCCAGCAGAGATAAGTATCCTGGACATTGCTCTTGTGTTTGAGGAAGTATATCCAAGGGAAGTGACTGTAATCGTCGACTATTAAGAGCCAATATCTGTGTCCTTCGCAGGATTGTGGAGTTATCAGACCTTCGATGTCGGTATGTACCATTTGCAGAGGGGCGGAGGTGTGTGGATGTTCATGCGATTTGAAAGGGAGTTTCTTTTGTTTTCCCATGGTGCATGGTTCACAGAACTCTGGCACTCCAGTGAGTTTGTCAATGCCTTGGAGTTGGCCTTTTTGCACCATCATTTGAATCCATGGAAAGGAGATGTGTCCTAGTTGGCGATGCAAGGTGTTTATGTCAGCGGAGATGAGACTGGAATCCGGAGCATGCATTGGAGTTACTGCAGTGTAGTACAGTCCGTTCCTGTGGTGTCCGAGCATGATGGTGTGATATCCTTTCCTTATGGAGCAGGAGTCTGATGTTCCGGGAAATGATGTACAGAATCCTACTTTGGATAGTTTAGGAACAGAGATCAGTGATAGCACAAACTCCAGTACATGTAACACGTTGCTGAGAGCAATTTCATAGTTATGTTTATTCACGTTTGAATGGAGGATGACTATTCCTATTCCAACTGCTTGAATAGTGGAGTTGTCACTGAATTGGACTGAACGTGCAGGAGAGAGTATGGAGTACATTGAGAACCAACTTTGGTGGGGTACCACGTGCGAGGTTGCTCTGGAGTTGATCATCATCATCTCTTTCGGCACGTTTTTTGGATTGGACAAGATGTAGGCCTGAATGCATTGATATAGGGCTCAGTCTACATGAGCACTAGTTACATTTGTTTTGTCCAGCGGATCAGTATTCAAACTACGAGCTCCTTCCACTGAGTTTGCCTTTTCCTTTTTGTACTTGTCTTTTAACTCCTGTGGCCACCACTTAGAACTCCAACATTCCTCTGTACTGTGTCCGCTAGTCTGATGGTACTTGCAATGCTTTGTGCTTTTCTTCTTTTGTTCTCCTTTGACATTAGCAGAGTGGGTGGAGTCAGATTTGGCAGAAAGCTTCAGTCTGGTGTTTTCGAAGAGAATGTGAATCTCAGCAGAGTTGAGGGAGAGCTTGCTTTCGTCAATGGTGTTGATGACTGATGACACAAAGGTACTCCACTCCGGGGTTTTGGAGAGCGAATGGAGAAGCAAGAGTAGGGCATCCGTAAAATCCTGGACACTCACCCACTTCCGGTTGTCCTGCTATCAAGTACCAGGGGTCCTCTATTTTTTCCTTTTCCGGTATGATGGCGCTCATGCGCCAACTTTCATTCCGAATGTGAATAGTGGGCTTAGCTTTCACTTTCTTGCCTTTGTTATATAGACAAACCAACCAAAATGTACACAATCTCTATCATTCTAGGTAGTTAGTTTCTGTGAAAGCCAGGGAATTCAATCGCTATTATGATATTGACCTGTTTCCAAATTAAATGCATCCCTGATCCAATCTCAGTCACAGGACCTTGGTCAGATACACCTAACACAGTCACGTGTTGGCAATCAATGTGCCTTGAACACATTCCACCATCTCCCCCCCATGTAAACTACCCTGTACTATTCATCCCGGACAATGGACTCGGACTCTTGTATCATTAATTATTCTTCCTGGACCATCTCCTCACCCCAGGACTGGATTCCATACACTAACATGCCTCATAACAGTAGATCTCTGACTTCGACACCTTCATTATTGCTGCACACACACCCTTATTTAATAGCACCGGTTGCCTCACCTACACCTACCTGACCGGCACATCCCCTAGTGGGGTGCCTCAAGGCCACTTCCTTACTCAGCTCAGTTTCTGCACCATTACCTACACCATTTCCAACACCACCATCACAACCCTGATCTCTTTCTGACGACCAGATCCATAAACTCCTTGAGATGGGGACTAGTAGCTCATTCCTCATTCTCTTCCAGCATGGTGCCCTGGAAACCATCGTCATAGCAGGCTATCACAGCTTCAAATGCCCACTTTGCGACTCGCACATCAACACCAGCATCTCTGGCTCTGTCATTCTTTTTTCCAGTGGCCAGTTCAATGCACTCACCAATCACTATCGCAAAAAGCCTTGTCTGGCAGTGCTGGCATGTAAAGAGAAGGAATATGCAAATGCTGCTTTGCGGGAAGTTGCTATCTCCATCCATCCATCTAACGGTTTGTTCATCTCTCCTACAAGTGGCAGCTACAGGTAAAATCTGACTCTTTCGAATCTTGATCAAACCGCTAACTTTTTATTTGACTAGTGCATGTACAGACCATACCATTACCCACTCTCTATCTGAGCCAGACATACGCTTTGTATCTTTTCAGGTTCTGTCTGATGATGGGGCCACAAATAATCCACAACTGCCGCTCTCTTTTCTTGGCCTTGCTTTCCGTTGGCAGGTCCCCTCTGGCACCAACATGCAGATGACTATCCCATGGACACACACACTCCCAGGCAGGCCTGACAAACTTGGGTTTATTATCAACATCGTCAATGGTTAATGCTATGCTTGTTTGCCAGAATGTGCTCGTGCTCTTCAGTTTAATGAGGAGTGCTGTTTACCATGCAACTCTCTTGCTCCCAAGGTTTCTGAGCTGGGAGTTATGGTTGCAACATATAAACCACGCACACATCGCAATCTCCTTGGTGTTACTCAATTGCACCAAGCTCTAGATGACCATAATGCTAAACTTAACAAGTGGAAGTTCAAGGTAATGTTCGAGATTGGTCTTATGATCGTATACTAACTTTTTGACAAAGGTACTGAATGACGGCAGGCAAATTGCACGTGTACTTAATACTCTTGATACCCACTCCACTCTGGTGATGGCATTGTCACAGAGCAATGCACCCTGGCTATGCCATATCTTGCAGACGCTCTTGAAGAATGGTGCTAGTGTCCATACGATTCTTCGGCAAATTGAAGACACAATCACAAATGGGTACAACCCCTGTGGCTACGATCAAGCAGAAACTGATCTTGCTCTTCTTGTCTATTGTGTTGGAGGTACGAACCTCCTCACTGCTCTCAACCAACACCTCTGCCTCCCTGCTGTCCGTACTGTTCAACAAAATGCATCATCTGTCAAGGTAGCACCCACAATTGGCCCCATCACTCCAGAAACTCTCATCCAGAATATCCAGAAGGTCATCATTGAACCTTGTTCTCAGTCTTCCCAAACCATCACCCTATGTGGCATTAGTATCCTAACAGACGAGACTGCGCTTGAGGAAGTGGCAACATACCACTCAGCTCAGAATGGTGTCGGAGGGTTGTGTTGGAAACACATAGGGGCTATATATCCATACCTCGACTTGTATGAGTCTGCTGAACGACTGGCGCTGAAAATCTCATCCAAAGAGGTTCATCTTGGCAAGGAAATGACAGTCATTGCTGCTCACTGTTTCGGCGAGAATCATACCTACCCCATATTGGCCGCACCCTCCTGCAAAGAGGAAGACCACTCTGACTGGGAAACACTGATGAGCACCATTGTTGATTCATGGTATGGTAGTGATGCACACATGAAGGTTGACCCCTTGTGGTCATTTGCAACAGATGGTGATGCAACACGTCGGAAAGCAGGCCACAAGATTTTTTTGCAGCACAAGCTTGGCATCATTTCTCCTATCTATGGTATTCTTGCTGGCCTAACTGGTCTCAATTTGTACACGGGTCCACACAACATGACTCTAGATTTCGATTACAAGCACATTTTCAAGTGTACACACTTTCTTTTATTTTCATGGGTTCACCAAACTAAGTCGAAAAATAGGTTTTTGTACATTGCTTCGGTCATCCCATGGTCTAATCATTGGCAACGGGTGTTGCGTAAACTTGAAAATCCTACTGTGCTACCTATCCTGGCTTGATGGTGGTAGTGAGGAACATGCCTGCAAACTGCTATACCCAGATGTCCCACAGGATGTCCCACGTGCAGTTGAGCTCATCTGAGCTGTGATTAGGCTTAGCAACATCAATCCCACAAAGCTGCCATACTTAAAGCCAGGTGGTACCCCATGCATTGACGCCATAATTGACCTTGAAGCAATTTCATTGTTGGGCACTATCCTCCACAGTCTCATCGAGCCCTTCATCAATCCAACACTCTCCTTGTACCAACAGGTCTATCATCTTAGTACAGTTGCACATCTCATCTTCTCCCTCTACCGGATTCATCGGACCACATTTTTACCCAACCCACTCATGTATGACACAATGACGATGATCAAGAACATCATCTTCTGTGCTGCAAAACAGTTGCGTCTTGAATGCAACTCAACATTCTTCCTCCCTGATGTCAGTACTGATGCTATTGAAAATCTGTTCGCATATGTTCGGATGTGCAGTGGTCACAACAGCATGATAAATTACAAGCAAGCTGTTGACTGACTTTGCTCAGCATAGGACATCAGCAGCATGTATGCAAGAAACCCTGATCTCCACCGTGGTCATCATCGGCTCAACTTAACACGCTCTGCACACATAGATCATATCAATTGAGCTATGTGGACAGGTGACATTTCCATCCAGAGCTGCAACCTTCAAGCTGCTTGGTCCGTTGGCCAATCAGCCACAGCATCCATCCTTGCTGATTCCCTTCTTCATCCAGATGAATACGACTATAAAGCAATCTTCTCCCTCAAAGGTGTTGATCTCTTGTGCATGTTTGGTCAAGGCAGGTACCCTGGAATCAACCATGGTGACGACAAAGACACAAGCAGAGTTTCAAAGGTCATGGGACAAGTGACTATGTCGGGTTTCACTGAGGGTGGTGGCCTGCTGATTGAAGTGCAGAATTGCAATGAAAGTTCCCCTGCAGTTGTTGAAGACAATTTTGGTCCAATGTTTGAGGAACAACTCAAGAATGAAATGGAGAATGGACGAGAATTGGATACTGTCAGCCAATTACCCCTCCCAGATGGACACTCTCCACTGCCACCATCAGGGAAGGGAGTACGTCCCTTTGACTATCTCTTGTGCAAGGGAAAATGGGTACACAAGTCCTCTGTCTGCCAGCTTCTGTTCAACGAGGAATTCACTGTGAAGTCACACAACAGGCTCTTGCGTGTACGCAGGTTTACTCCCATCAACAAACGCTTTGAAGTATTGTCCACTTCATCCTTGGAATCCTTGTTCATTGTTGGCAATCCTTTTGTTACACTTCTCTGTCTCAGCAATCAGATGGCTGCTCTTGCCCTTGTCCACTCAACTGGTATTCATGAAAATGGCATGTCTCGTGACGACATCAGTCTCACAACCTTGCAAGTCAACAGTTCAAAGGTTAAAGTCACCAGAAATGTTCTTATGCTCCTTCCATGTAAAGCTGGTGGAGTGGTAGAACCCATAGGTCATTCAAAAGTAGCATGGGTCTGGAATGGTGCATATTGTCGAAATGACTGAACTCTGGAACTCCGGATTGTAATCCGGAAGTCCGGATGTCTGGAATAAGACAGTCCAGAGCTAGACAGTCCAGAACCAGATTAAACCGGATAGCGGACTGACTCGGACTGACTCGGACCTACTGACTTACTAAAGTCAACTGACACTTAAGCTGATCAGTAGAGTGATCAGTAGAGTGGTCAGTAAAGTGACCAGTCATAGATGTTCTGCTATACTCATGACTAATGAGTATGACTAATGCTATATAAGCGGATTGGTAAGCTGCTCAGTCAGCAGCATAGCCTTACACATAGCATCTGTCAGCATTGCTGTGTATTTGAAATACAAGGC
>JBBPTV010000727.1:0-16013 GCA_038094275.1 Tubosaeta brunneosetosa | reverse complement strand
TTATCACTGAAGTACGATGACTGAATCAGTCTTTCGCATCACACCAACGGTGCAGAAATATCACTGGGGAAAGATCGGGAGTCAATCCAAGGTTGCCCAACTCGCTGCAGGAGCAGACATCTCCGACTTCGTGTTCGACGAGTCGGTGCCCTATGCAGAGGCAAGTCGTCCATCGAGCATTGTTTGCTAATGGCTTACGACTTGTCCAGCTGTGGATGGGCACGCACGTCAAATCGCCCTCAGGGGTGGCTGACTCGAGCTCGAGTCTCCCCACTGTCTTGGCTGCGAACCCACACCTCATCGGGGCTGAGGTCTCCAAAAAATTTCCTACCTCTCAGGGAAGCCTTCCCTTCCTCTTCAAAGTCCTTTCGATCAACGCAGCTTTGAGCATTCAAACCCACCCAGACAAAAAGACCGCAGAACAGCTTCATGCGAAGCAACCGAAAATTTATACAGGTGAAGTACTTGCTCTCGGAGATGCCTGGATCTCATTCGTTTCAAGACGATAACCACAAGCCCGAAATGGCGATCGCACTGACGGATTTCGAAGGCCTGTGTGGATTCTTGCCCATCTCTGACATCAAAGCACACCTCAGGAGTGTTCCGGAACTTCATGATCTAGTCTCAGAACCAGTTGCGAATCGCTTTCTCTCAGCCGAGGGAAAAGACGAGCGGGAACAACTGCAAAATCTTTTCTCGGCTCTCATGCAAGCCGACCCAAACAAAGTCAAAGTCCAGCTTTCGCGATTGACGGCACGTTACAACGCCCAGGACGCGCGAAGCGACATCGAGCGCCTTGTTCTTAGCTTAGACAAACATTATCCCGGAGACGTTGGCGTGTTTTGTCCCTTTGTGCTGAACCATGTCAAGTTGGAGCCCGGACAAGCGATTTTCCTTGGCGCGGGGGAACCGCACGCTTATATCTCCGGAGGTAAGATTGTGAGATCTTACAGGCGTCAATATTCACTACGATAATCAGACATCATGGAGTGCATGGCCAACTCCGATAACGTCATCCGAGCCGGTCTCACCCCAAAGCTAAAGGACATTCCCAATCTCCTCGCTGGCCTTACCTACAAGGCTGCCCCTTGGTCCAATCATATGGTTCGGCCGTCTACAATTGCGGGTTCAGCCACTGTGATATACGACCCTCCCGTCAAAGATTTTACTGTCCTCGCATTGAACCTTGCGCAGGGAGGGTTAGAATCGCAAAATGCGATCAACGGACCGTCGATTGTCATCACGACTGAAGGGTCTGGCTGCATCAAATGGGGCGATGGCAGTCAATCTTTGGCACTGAAATCGGGAAATGTTGTTTTCGTAGGGGCAAACGTCCCAGTCTCTTTCAGTGCTGTCGATGGACTGTCGGTATTTAGAGCCTACGTTGACTGAATAGGATATCCCGAGGCTACGTATTTTTTGGTCAGAATGTTATCAGCGTTGGCCTGGTGCGAGATCACTAACATTTGCGACATAGGTGACCGGATCACGTGAATCACTCAATGCTCTGACTCCCGCAATGACAGTGGGGTCGGGTTCTTGACGTATTAGACAAGACATCATGATAAGCTCCGCGGTAGAGCGGTTAGGCAAGTCCGGGGCTCGAGAGAGGCAAGTCGGAAAGGTCTTCACTTAATGCGGCACGTCATGTCGTAATTTTCATCAAGAAAATAATGGACTGCGAAATGAAATTCTAGCGTGAACCTGCTGAGCGAATGGGACTCACTATAAGTAATAAGAAACCGCATTTCGTTCGAAGTACACTCAACAATATCACCAACCAAGTTCGAACGTTCACGACGATACGTTACGATTGCCCTAGTGTCGCATTGTCATTGTGAAACATGACTACTGGCAGGATTCGATTAGGCTTCCGATGATTTTGGAGGACGAACCACATGCATCATGTCCCGGTAACGCATTGGTAGTACGGCCCAACAACGACTCGGTCGTCAGGTTCCAACTGGGATTGGATGCCAATAAAGAGCACTAACAAAGGTAATGCTGACATACTTAAATGAAGCAATATATTTTATAGGGTCACAGAATCGTCGAGGGTTGGTTCGCCAGATATCTTCCCAAATGCGAAGTAGCAACCCAACCCATAGCATTCGAACCTTTGAACTAGCTCTAAGGCCGGAATATGGTACCTCAAAAGGTGAAAGTAGTCGGCAGAACAGATATCGAATACTAATAGCCAACACTATATAAGCCGTGGAGTGCACAGTCGCAATGAAATTATATGGCCAGACCTTTGTCAGTTTCTGTGCTGGCGGCTAGACTCCCTTGCAAAAAGCCACATTTAATTAATACCTTGAAGCCTGAGAGGTCGGTTCACCCGCCAATTTTGCTGGAAGGGATTAAACGAGACGTTGAGCTTTTACATAACGTCAAAAACGAGACTGTTTCCAGGTTTGAAAACTGTGCATGACAGACGCCAGCTCGTAACCCCATCGTGGTTCCGCATCCAAAGCGCGACCACTAGACGAATTTGTGCACAGCGAGTGGAAAATATAGTATTGGGGCGGAGCACTCGTGGGCCATTTCGTCATGCAGACCATGATAGCGTCCCTTTCTTTGGGGCCTTGCGTGCGGGTGAAAGCGGATAGTGAGGGGACGTGGAGTGGGTGAGCAGGTAGTGGAGAGGGAGTGGCGAGCTCGCTAGCTGATCAAGGGGAACTTCTATAGCCGGAGAACCAACGCGCTTGGAGGAGACGGCAGTGAGTGTCTGCGAGGGCATGTTCAATGCCCTCAGTCAGCTCGACACAGCACAGATTATTTTTAGAGGAGGCTTTCCTGGACATGAGGTGCTTGGAGTGAGAGGTGAAGCAAGACTCGGACCACTACTAACAGTTTGCTGGTTGGACGGAGAGCGAAGGTCCGAATTCTGTTGGGTGTGAGCCGAGAGCGAGTCGATGGAGCTGAGTAGACACCAACGTTTGTGGTATCCGTATGAATTGCAGAATTTTAAATGTCACCGTCAAAGATGCCACTCAGCGGGCGAGGGTAAGGAATTTATTAAGCTAAGAAGGGAAAAATACTGGAGAGTCGAGGTGAAAGTCTGATGGTGAAAGAGCTCGCTGAAGTTCAAAAATTGACGTTGACTGGTTGTGGCATGCGGATTTTTGTTTGGAGGTGCCATTGAGCGGAGTTGTGTACGGCAAAGGACTGGCACAAGCTGGATCACCTCCACCACTGTCCCTGCTCGCTTTTGTGGCAGCGCATTTCAAGGCATTTGTCCAACATTAGCCGCATAGTGCGCCATTTGCTAGGAATCTCTATTTTGCTTCGGGAGTGCTTGACATACCCTCTGAGTTAGCCGTACTTCCCTACCGCACCAGCCGGTCTTGGGAACGGCAGAAGAATCCATAGCACTAACAGGACGAGGATGGATCATTGCGGAGATTTTTGTCAGAAGGGCTGCGCGGTGAGAGACTCCGTGCTCTCGACAGTAGCAAGCAATACACACATCCTCTTCTTCCGACACTTACCGGGGTCGGAGCAAGTTCACCACCTTTGGGTGGAAGTGCAGGTCACGATGGCAGTACACCTGGGCGTTGGACCAAGTCAGACTATCTCGGTGAGTGTCTTGATTCACTCCAGAATAGATTCATACGAGGGGGCATCTAGTTGGCCGATTGCAGGGCCTGTCTTAGGTGGCCCCAGAGGTTGCCGCACCTGTTCAGCTTCGACATGGGCCAAAGAGGGGCTCCAGTCTTGCAGTCATACTACTTCACACAGGCGTCTTGACCTCTTTTCGATGCGCTTGACGGAACACACGTTGAGCTGCACATTCGCATTCGTCGATGTTGCGGACAAACTTGCCTTTGCGCTCCTAATGTGACGTGACAGTACCCCTGTCTGTGACACTGTCACATCTTGTATTTCCCACCCCGAGTACGTTTCTCTCCTAAGCCCTTCGGAGAGTTCAAAATGCGCAGCTCGAATTTGTACAGATACATGAGACATACCTGCGTTTGCATCTATGTTCGACAAGACACGCGCATATTTCTCCTTTCCGTCTTAAACACAGATGGGCCTCTTTAGCCGATGATGTTCGAATTCCGCGAGGTCTGTGCAGGCTGCAAGCCATTTTCAAGTTTCGCAATGAAGGGTTTCATGGATGTTCCTCTGAAGTGTCCCAATGACTCGTAGTCCAGTGAGACGGACGAGGCACAAGTGAAAGAGTGGCTGTCACGAAATTCTGCAAAGGTTATGTGGGGTTTGGCGTGCTCTTGCCGTCAGGGTACCCTGACACGGAGTCTGAGTTCAACTGAAAATCTGGGCCTTTAAATTCTTTCCTTTTTCCTCTTGGTTTCATCGTCCGACTTCGCTGCATTTGCGTCGATCGCAGTGTGATACACCTCCCTGCGTCTTAACGTCCCAATGGATTCTGGGCGACTTCCTACTTACCGCTCATCGTATCTCTTAAGGTTTCATCCTTACCCGAGGATGAAGTTGCCAGCTCGTGAGAGGATTTTGGTGAGATTTCTTCATCTCGCCTTCCACTTCTGGGAAACACTTATCGTAAATCCGTACCAAATAGATACCCCGGGAGCAGGTGCATCAAGGGCCACTCCGAGTAAGCGTTTGGATGCTGGTGAGCTTTGAGCCTAAAGCGTCTACTCTTCTGAACCATCAACGTGCCTAGGAAGGCGACATGTTGTTCACTCTAAATGAAGTTATCAATGGACCTATTGTCTCTAATGAAACACAGCTGTGTCAACGGCGCCAGACTGTGTCTTCTCTTGTTGTCGTAAGCGATTAATCTGTGATAGGATACTAAACTCTTTATTTACCCTGACTCCAGGACCTTGCACTCGTATTCGCCCAGAGGCTCTCTTTACAAGAAAAGTGATGAGTCCGCCAGGGTGCACAGAGAAGGCACGCTGTCACTCTGTTAAATACGAAGACCTCGCATACGCGGTCGCTTAATCCACTTCAACGTAGCGTATTCCCTATACTGCCATCCAAATATTAACACAATCGTGTAAGAGTCCATTTCGGAGCATGATTACAACTTTCCCAGCTGATACACTCATGGCCTCCGATGACAAGAAGCGAGTATCGCTTTACATTCCATCAATCAATTGGTTTGAGCTGTCAGCAAAAGACAATTCACCTGCCTGATTTCGACTTCCTCGAGGCGCATGGTTGGCAACCGACCGGGATGACGGAAGCGGTGGCGCCAGGGGGAGCCACGGGACAAAGGTGGGGTTGATGCGGAAATATTATGTGTTACTGAACCGTTTTTGTCCTATTCACACGGGCCTACACCAGCTTGAAATCGCTCTGTCCGCTGGAAACGTACAACCTTGAATTGCAGTGGATAAGTTCCTGCTCGGTGACAACCACATGTGCGATACCATTCCGCTCGTAGTCATCTTTCATACTTTGTCCGAAAAAGAGTTTTATGACGACGACGAAGAAAACATCCGCATTGGCGATAGCAGTACGACGTGCTCGAAGAGCGTTCAAGCAAGAAGGTGAGAGAGCGACAAAACCACGAAACCTCGTATAGTAATGCATCAAAGCACGTCCAGCACTCGCACACTCTGTATCAACGCATCCAACGTCACCGACGTGATCTCCTCTACCTGGGCAGTGATCACACTTTCCGCAAGAATCCGCTTATACTCTGTATTCCGTCGGCCGGGTTTCAGTAAGAGCGCGCCAAAGGGTTGCCTCAAACGAGCGAGGAATGGGTACACCACCTGGGTGTCCAGCGGCAACGGAGACGGAAGCGGTGTGCTGTCCAGAGGATCCTCAGTCGAGGTACTGGAAAGTTCTGGCAATGCATCAAGGGTTAGCCCTTCATCCAACTCAGAGGGCACGATTTCCTCGGGGATCATCTCTAGCCTGTTTCGGGTGGCGTGTCGGTCGAGAAGAAAGTCGATCCATGGGTAAACGAGATAAAGGTCTTTGGCCTTCGTGAGATTGATCCTGGTCTTGATTTCCACGGCCCCAAGCGCGGGAGCATGTGCGTGAAACATGACCTCCGATCCTTTCCTAACGAGTGACACACCCGTAATCCGAAAGGCGAGGCAAGGAAGCTTCATCCGTTGGACTACAAAGAAAGGTGTGGGCAACACATTAAGCTGGTCAAGCAACCTTGTGACCAACACAAGATCGAGTGGAGAGGTATGGAGTCCGGTAGTCACTGTCTCCGTCTCGGCATTGGTGATGACTGGCGGAAAGTGTGAGGCTGGTGGCTGACTGAACACGGTGAGACTGGTTGGAAGAGAGCTGTTGAATTCGCTGGGTGCTCCGCTCCATGCAAGGATACTCGTGTCCCCTGAACTGGTGAGCAGCTGAGACAAGAGTCGTCCCAGTGCCTGTTTTCCCTCGCCATATGTAACCGACATGGACATTGAGAATATGCCAAGCAACGAGTACGCTGCATCCTCGATCCGAGTCGTCTGGCGCGTAGAGGCCAGTCGAAGCTTCTCGCGTATGTCAGTCAACCCTGGGCGAATTGCCTTCAGGGCCGACGCCGAGATGCCTATCGCTTTTTCCATCTCTGAAATGATCTCGGGAGACTCCTTGTGATTGTAGGTGGTGAGGCCCAAGTACGGTGTCCAGTCTTTGGTGTATATTCGGACCACCTTGGATGCATGATACTCCTGTAGGGTCCATCCCCGCGAGTTCCAAATGCTTAGCATCAGAGCACCCGGCTCCGCGAGTTGGTCCACGTCAAAGAGAAAGATGAGCGTCATCGCAGATCCTTCGTACCACTTGAACATGTTGACAAGGGCTTCCTGGAGTACAAAGTAATCTGCTTTGTTGATACAACACGTATCACTCCATGCCCAATTGAGCCCCTCTTCTCGTATGATCGTGCAGAACGTGCGAAGCTTGTCGTGAGTGAGAGAAGGCCCAAGATTGTACACCACAATCCTAATAACGCGTTCATACAAGGGTTCATCAGCCAGCCAGGTGTGCGATAATGTGGCATAGCGGTAGAATTCCCCGACTACTTGGTTGATGAGAGCATGATCGATGCGTGTGGTCATGGAAGCGATGAGCTTCGCATAGGCTGGGGCCGATTCGAACGCGGCAGCCTGCTCTGCTTTGCTGCAGAGACGACCGGATACAGTGTTGATGAGCACTAATGGGGAATCACGAATGGCGTTTCTGATAGAAGCATGAATCGCTTCCTTTGTCTGTTCTGGCCAAACGAAGTGGCGAGATCGCTCTACAGGTAGATATCAGCAGAAGGATAACGGTATAATGTGACTGCTCTCACCACGAATATCGAGATCAGATGATTCTGACATCTTCGAGAGCATCGTCCCGAGCGCGTCTATTGCATCATCGTGGCGTCCTGTACCAAGTAACGCGGCATGCCTCCTCTCGTAGCCCGATGGAGAGGATGGATTAAGACTGATCACCTGGGCGAAGCACATTAGACGGGGAGACGTGACCGTATTGAAAATAAGCTACCCTATCCGCGTCGTTCAACGCATCCTCCCACTTTCCCTGTTCTGCTAATGCCCTGCTTCGCTTAACGAGAAAGTCTTGTGGGGAAGTAGGGTTCAGCGACACCGCGGCGGTGTACTGAGAAATGGCTTCGTCATATTTTTGAGCACCCATGAGGTTATCGCCTAGTTTCTCTAGTTTTCGGGAGCATCGTGATATAAAGTCTGGTGAAAGGGCGTCATGGGATTTGTTCCTTGTTGTCTACGTGATCACTCACCGCGAATCCAATTTCCTTGCCCGCCATCTATTGTCTCTTGTTCCAGCTCACTAGACATTTGGTGGAAACATGCAACTGCGTCCGCTATGCGGTCGGTCATTTCGAGATGCTCAGACATCACCCGGTACATCGTGAGCCTCGGGAGCGTAAACTATGGATCAACCGGACGTCAGTAATACAAGAGATTCCAGGGCGAAGGAATAGTTACACTAGTGGCGGCGGCCAGAGCATCTCCCCACGAACCAGTAACGGAAAGCATCAGTCGTGCCCATTCCTTTGCATCGTTCACTGCATCCTCTTGCATATCCACCCCTACAAATGCGTTGCTTCGCCTAACTAAGAGATCCCGAGGGCTAGTGAGATTTAGCGATAGTGCTGCCGTGTACTGTAAGATGGCCTCGTCATATTGTTTAGCATTCATAGAGTTCTCTCCAAAGTTTTCTAGTTTGCTGGAACATCGAGACATAAAGTCTGATGAGGGGTCTCACAGGAATGATCTCTTGATTATGCATGTGATCACTTACCACGAGACCAATTACTATCTATAATCTGTGCTAGTTCGCTAGACATTTGGTGGAAACATGCAACTGCATCCACAAGATGGTCGCTCATTTCCAGGTGTTCACATATAACCTGATAGATTATGGCCTTTGGTAGGATAAACTGCAGGGTGATCAAACGTCAAATTCATGGTGCATACCAAGGTGATAACGGTGCTCACACTAGCAGCGGCAACCAAGGCATCTCTCCACGAGCCGATGGTCAACCTTAATCTCGCCCACTCCCTCAACAATGGCGTTGACTGAGATGCGCACAATTTTTTCTTAGGCATCGACGCTCTGGTGTCTGGAGCAGCCACCTGGCTTGAGTTGCCATTGCTTCCTGGCGGAGGGCAACATTGTTGCACGTGATCTGCAGCGCTGACTTCGAACAAGCGACCAAAAAAGATGTGGAAGATTGCTCACCAGAAACCCACGCATTCATGGGCTCTGCTAGATGGATTTGCTGATCTGCCATCCGCAGTACTGACTCGCCGGCCACTTTGATGCAACCTGTCGTCAAGAGGACTTCGCAAAGACGGCATTGGATTGTGACCGCAAGATGATCAAATTTCCAACCAGAGAGCTGTGGGAAGTCGTGGTTCGCTCGGATACATTGGGATATATTAGGAGGTATACCAATGAAATTATCAAGGGTGGTGATTGAGTGTGGTTACCCAATTTAATTCGCGCGTCTTCAAAAGACTGAATCGCACCCTCGAAGTTGCGGTTCTCCATCTGCAGGTTCCCAAGTAGAAGGTGCATATATGCCTATTGGAAGCATCAGTGGTGATGCTGGAGGATTCACAAACTCCATTCACGTTCCTGGAGCACATGTAACGGTGGGTCCACCCAGGGGTCAGCACTGGCAATGAGGTCATCTAAACGTAACATTGCATCCTCGTGCTCTCCAGCCATGAAAAGGACAACAGCCTGATGAAGACCAGTAACTGAAAGCTCAAGTTGCGTTGCGAGGAATCACACACCTTGATGAGAAGGAGAAGGGTAACTTGATCACCCGAATGGAAGTGTTGGAATGCAGAGTCGCACACTCGAATTGCCTTGTTTCTTTCCCCCTTGCCGACGAGGGCGACAGACTCCGCAATATAGCCAACCAGGGACCGTTGAAACTTGATGGACTTGGTCCCAAACGAAGTTAGCATTCATGTGCTTGAGAGGAGAGAACGAAACACCTCGCCGGCATCAATGAGCGCTGCGTCCCACTGTCGCAAGCGTGCGCGGATAAGAGCTCTACTGGCGAGCACATGGGCTCTATTCTGAGACGTCGAGATTAGTAAACTTTCTGCGTCCGTGAGTTGGCCATGTTTCCACAATTCAAGTGTAGCGCTTTCGATATGAGTGTCTGGAATCTGCAATGACAGGAAGTCCATGTGTGCAAAGAAAGGTAGGAGGCGGCGCGTACCGAGAAGAGACGGAACATGCCAGAAGATATAGCTCTTATCGTGGTTTTCCTTTTGTCGGTGATGGCAAGAAGCTGGCCGTTGGGAGAAAACATGATAGATACTATGTCTTCAGTGTGGGGGACGAGATCAAGGTGGAAGTGTGTCGAGGTAGTCAAGAAGGTGATGGAATTCTTTACGCAGTATGCTATAACTCTTCCATGGTGTGGCAGGGTTATATATGAGATGGTCTCGGAAGCAGCTGGCCACTCTGCGACGGTTGAACCAGAAGCATCAATTTGCTTGAATTTGCCTCCAGTGGTCTTGACGAAGAGGTAGTCATCGTGCCAGAGGAAACAACGCTGTGCAACTGGTTCCTTGAGATCGACAAGTAATTGGCCGTTGTTGCTGTCCCAGATTCGGATGTTCTTGCCAGTGGCCGTTGCAATTCGGTCCCCATGGGGAGAGTATTTGGCTGCATAAACCCAGTCATCATGGCAGAGTTTTCTCGCTTCTCGACCTGTCACGTCGAAGATCATGGCTGTGCCATTATAGCAGTCAGCGAAGACGACTTGAGTCGAGTCGGGCGAGAAATCAGCGCCCCAGATGGGTGACGGCCCGTACTTCTCATGGCTCTTCATTTCCGCAAAGACTTGTTTGTAAGTCGTTGCGTCCCAAACAGACAACTGGCCGTGTGTCCCCACTGCGATGTATCGGCCATCCTTGGAGGTTGCAATACTGCGGAGGCTGCTTTCCACCTCCATCGTCGCTATTTGTTTCCCATCTTTCACCCTCCACACTCCAACATCCCCGTGAGAGCCACCGACGAGATACTCGCCGTTCGCTGTAAATGTCACTACCCCACCTGTGTCAACTTCGAGGACCCAACCATCAGCACCGATCCGATCTTATCGCATCAGTACGCACCACTCGTTGTCGTCGACATTTAGGCCAATCAAGAGGGTAAAACAACCGAAGAAGGCGTGGTCCGTGCGCACCCACGTTGCCCCTCAAATGGTCCTAACCTCGTGTTCTCGACTTCATTTCGGCCGCTATTGCTCACTGTTGTCGTCCACTGAACAACTGTCTGCAGCAATACTAGTGACTAGTGATTCAATGATTTCTCGTACCCCGCCCAGAGATGCTGGCGATGTAGGGAGTGCATGTCGGCGTGTGTTTACGCACAGGTGATCGCGGACTCCGTTGCCATGCGCCGTCCTTCTAAAACGGCGGGAGCGCAGTATATGCGGAAGTACTTGTGAGATGGATACAAGGACAGGTTAGGGACCTAGCCATTCTGATTTCACAATGTCGCCGTTCTGTACAAGAGCGGTGTTGATATGTCCAGTACTGCTACACCGAGAACGCAGCATGACTCAGGCTGTGAACGAGTCGTGACTACGAAATCAAGCCAAGCACTTGCCAAATGGCACACAAGACCCAGAGACATCCGGAATACACGGAGGGGAGACGTTGGTGTATGCGACGGTAGCAGTTGGTCGCCAGCTACTACGCCTGCCGATAATGTACTCCGACAAGGCAATGGCTAAGGTGGCCTCTTGCTGACGTTATGGCTGCCGGCGAAGACGAGAGGAGACGAGTCTGTCGGTCCTCGATGCATGACAAGTATGCCCTATTGCCCCTCTTTTCTAGTCTGGTGACCAATCGTCTGTGAGGAAGAGATGCCTACTATCCCGGATAGATTAGACATATAATAATAGCGCATGCGTTACATTAAAAAATGGCATTTCTGCAAGAGTCTCACCCCGTATCAATTCGTTCAAGGTCGCTAGCGTAATCTGCTCCACCCGCGCAGTGTTCAAATTCCGCGTATTCAGAGTGCGCCAAACGACCACCTCAATCGAGCGAGAAATTCGTATGCATGGCATTTGTGACGGTGACGGTGACGTACCATCCACAGGACCTTCATGTGTGGAACCAGAAAGCTTCGGTAACAAATCTAGGAGTGCGTTCCGTTGTAAAGTCGACACCTCGTTCATGGCTGTGGGACTAGTAGCCACACGTTGTCTAGATATTCAAATATGACAGTCCAGACTTACTCACCTACACGATCTGACGAACACCTCCAACACACTTTTAGTCCAATGCGACTAGGTCACCTTTGCTAACGATACCCGGTTCATTTCCGACACCACAACACTCGTGGCGCTGTTGAAGGAGGGTAAAATAACACCATTGTTCGAGCTAGCGTTGTAGTTGGCGTCCCGCTGTGTTCGTCCGCAGAATTGTTGTCAGCACAAGAAGGCACTGGGCGGAACAGATAATGAATATTGTCCGGTAACTACGGCTGAACGACCATCCTTTAACGGAAAGGTTCTGAAACCAAAGCGAATCGTTGACCCACCTGGGAAAGAGAATGTTGAGCTTTTCCTTGGTCACAAAAATATTGCCAGATTCAACCACTGTCGTCGACCATTGGGCTTATCGTATACGACGTCCGTCTCGAGGCCAGTACACGTGCCGTCGATGGGAAGGGTCTGGTTTGGTGCACATCTTGGATAAAGTCCTTGTACAATTGGTCAATGTCGGGAGTGGAGCGCAGCGTGCGGATGAGTCTCTTGCTTAGGAGGGACGGAGTGGGGATGTAAGGGGATGAGGAAGAAGCAAGGAATCCGTCGACTAGCGCACAATAGCCTGCTGCCACAAGGCCGGGGGCTGGTCGTTTGGGGGGTGAGACGTTTAGGGTGCAAACTCGGGTCCCAGCGAGAGGGTCTGGCGTGCGGGGATTAGAATTCTGCCCCAAGAAAGAGTTGGCTGGGTTGAAACTCACAGACTCGGAATACATGCGAATAAATTTGTCGCTGCCGAGAACATCATTCTGAAGGAAGGGGTTTATTCAGACTGAGGGAGGGAAGAGTCGTAACGGTAAATGAGCTCGCTGAAGTTCAAAAATTGACGTTGACTGGTTGTGGCATGCTTGGAGAGTGCCATTGAGCGGAGTTGCGCGCGGCAACGGTCACGGACCACAAGCTGGACAACCTCCACTTTCCTTCTTGCTCGCTTTCATGACCGTCATTTTCGAGGCATTCGTCCAACAATAGTCGCACAGTTCTTGTGCACAAGCATCACCATCGTTGCGCATTTCTACACGGACTTGGGGACTGCTCGATACACACCGAATCAGCCATGCTTGCGCACGATCTTAAGGACGGCAAAAAAAACCACAGCACTAGCGGATCGAGGATGGGTCATTGCGAGGATTTTGTCAGAAGAATCGTACGGTGAAAAATTCCATGTTCTTGATCGCAGCAAGTCATGCACAGTTCTTGTTCGTTCGACACTTACTGGAGTCCCACTCGCCTCTTGCGACGTCAAAGTGAGTCCTTTACCACCTTGGATGTACGTGCAAGTCACAGCGCGGTACAGCCAGAAGTTAGGCCACGTCAAGTTGTTTGGGTAAATGTCTTGGTTCACTCTAAACAAGTTTATTCGAGGGGGACCTCTAGCTGGCCGATTTCTGGCCTTTTGTTTGGGTAGCTCCAGGGTTGTCGCACCTGGTCGCTTGGGCGAAAAAAAGGTTGTGGTCTTGTGGTCATACAACCTCACACAAACGTCTTGACGTCTTTTTGATGCGCTTGACGGGACACACGTTGAGTCGTACATTCGCATTCGTCGTTGTGGACAAACTTGCCTGTGCGTTTCTATTGTGACATGACCAAACCCCTATTTGTGACACTGTCACACTCCATCTTTCCCACCCCAGTAGGCGTTTCGCTCCTGCCAAAGTTCAAAAAACACTCAGTTTAAATTCGTGCAGGTGTATAAGGCATACCGTTGTGTCTGCGAGCCCATTCGATAATATATGACTATTCTCTGCCAACTCAAGCACGAATGCCTGGTGCGTTCTTCCAAGCGGGGCGGTGTTCCAATTCCCTGCGGTCTGGCCAGGTTCCAGGGCATTCCTCTATTTGGAGTGCTGGCGACCACGGATTTTCTTGTTTCATGGGCGCTCGTGAATTTCGTGCCAATAAGTGACCTGCTATCTTGTGCAGCAGTCTATTGAGACCACTCCTCAGAAGCAGATGGAAGCAACATGAGTGAAGCACTGGCCATTCCAAAAAGTTCCGCAAAGGTTATGTGCGTTTGGTGCGTTCTTGCCGTCACGGTTACCCTGGCGGGACACGGAGTTTGAGTTAGACATAAAACTTGACCTTAAAATTTGTTCTCTCTTTTTCCTCTTGTTTTTCTCTCTTGACTTGTTCCGTGGCTCGAAGACTGTGCTCTCCTACGTCTTGATACCTCGATGGATTCCGGCCGACTCCCCGCTTACCGCTCATCATACTTGTTGAGGTTTCACCCTTACCCGAGGATGAGGCTACCTGCCCGTGAGAGGGTTTTGGTGAGTTCCCTTCATCTCACCTTCCAAACACTTAATCCGTGCTAAACAGACATCCTGGGAACCCGCACAACAAGAACCACTCCAAGTGGATATCTCGAAGGTGGCGAGCTTTTAGCTTGAAGTGATTAATCCTCTGAATTGACAATGGAGCTAGGGAAGCGACTCGGTGGCTCTAAATGAAGCAGCTCGTGGACCTGAAACACAGTTGCATCAACGACGCTTGAGCTTGTCCTGTTTCGTTGTTGTAAGCGACTAACTCGTGATACGGTACACTGAACTCTCTATCTACTCTGACATCAGGACCTTGCATTTGCATTCACCAAAAACCTCTCCTTGCAGGACGAGTAGCACCACCACGACCACGAGAAGTTAAACAAGACACTGTTGCCCTGTCAGATTTGAAGACCTTGCATACGCTCACTCGCCCTAATCTTCACTATAGCATAACATATTTCTTCTTCTGCTATTTGAAAGCCGTCGATTAACACAGACATGTGACTACCTTAGGACGAAATGCAACGATTGTCTTTCTCCAGACTGCAAAACAATCGGTCTGGTGCTGAGACAGTCTACTTGGGCAACCGCACGGGTACACCCTTGGGTGGCAGCGCCCATTTCCAACCGCCTGTTGAGCTGTCAGTGAGAGAAAATTCACCGATCTATTCCCGGTAACCGATCTCGGGATGACGGAAGTGGTGGCGCAAGGGAGAAGGAGTCTGTGGACACGGTGGCGTTGAGGAATGTATCTTGATTGTGGTCAGACTGGGGTGTCCCCGTCGCCGTCGCACCTCATCCCTTTTACATTCAGTCTTGTGATGCTCCCCCGCTCCCTGCACCTCTTTCTTGCTGCCATCATTCCGGCATCGTACCTCGCGCTCCCACCTCAGCGATAGCAATTTTCCAGTCACTTTATTAACCACTCGGCTCATAAATGGAATCTCCGCCGATTCTCGCAGATCTGGGGGCGCAGTGTGGTAAGGATGTGTTTTACCTTGATAATTTGCGCCGTCTGCTGGTGGTCGGGAGTAGACATCATCTGTAGGAGTCTACTAGGTACGGCATCGCCGCCCAAGAATACCAAACCTCCATGAATTAGTGGAAAAAGAAAGTAGGTACTCGAGC
The DNA here is from genome assembly GCA_038094275.1 of Tubosaeta brunneosetosa. Taxonomy (NCBI): domain Eukaryota; kingdom Fungi; phylum Basidiomycota; class Agaricomycetes; order Boletales; family Boletaceae; genus Tubosaeta; species Tubosaeta brunneosetosa. The sequence goes on along the minus strand of JBBPTV010000727.1, from coordinate 896 downwards.
TCATATCGTATGAAGAACAAGGAAATGGGGGTTGGTCGGTGGGACTCCCTTGAGTTGCAAATCGAATTCAACATACATCCGAAGACCAACCTAGGGCTCAGAATGCAAGGCGGAGATGTGGTGGAAGTATTTCTCATCTGCTGGGTCCGACGGGTATATGCCTGCACAGTTGACCTGAATGGAGAATCCCGGAATAACGCACCGTACATTATATCTCTCAAGTTCTTTATGTAGAGAGTTGTCCACAATGATAAAACCACGAGCTGTGTGAGCTGGACTTCCGCAAACACGACCATGCTTCATCGCAGCCAGTGGCCCCACCTATCAGTATGAGGTACCATCAATTGTACGAGCAATCACCAGAGGTAACCGTCGTGAGCCAGCACCTGACTGGATGTAAGGAACACTGCAGGAAACAGCCGACGAAGACGTACGAACCTTGTTCCTCAGTGTCTCCATAGTTCTCTCGCAAGCTTTATCGAGTCTTTCAATACATCCTGCAAGGTATTAAAGGAATGAGGAGGTGTAAGAGAGTGGTCAGCGTCATGAGCCGGATTTTGGAACTGAAGCCACTTTGAAAAAGGACTGCCCAAACGGATGAGTTAGCGTTTGCTCACACAAAAGATGTTATCCATCGACTCCGCACCAGCGCTCTGAGAGATACGAACAAGTGCCCATCACCAAAGTTGCGAGACTGTGGGGCGAGCTCGCAAAACTCGCACACACGATATTTTCTTCCACCATCCTGTTTTGCTTCTGGTATCATATTACAAACTTTGCAGTAGTGTCAGTTCAATCGCGGCTCCTGATTCTGAGAAGAATTGAGTGCAGAGAAGGGAAGATTTTTGTGCGTAAGAGTCGATAGGAAGAGTGACCGCAGAAAGGGGGGTTTGAAC
>JBBPTV010000726.1:0-16027 GCA_038094275.1 Tubosaeta brunneosetosa | reverse complement strand
CAGTCTTCCAGCACGACACAAAGCTCCCTTGCCTCGACTCCGCCCAGGAATGTAGTTCCATGCTCCCAGACAGGCATGGCGCCACCCATCCGTCACAATTCTCAGAGGCATTCCGCAGCCCGCTCCCCCCGCCATCTCGACCGGGTGTCTCCGCCCCTTGACCGATCTTCTCGGGTTTGCGAGTGGATCCAAGACGACGGTACTAAATGTGGAGAGAAAATCACGTGGAAGGATGTCCCAGGGCATCTTACTACCCACGGTATCAAGGGCTTGGCCCGGAACCATCTTACATTGTGTAGGTGGTCAGGGTGCCGGCGCAGAGGATCGTCAGGCAGGATGAACCGTGAATGCATTGTGCGTCATGTTCGCGAGGTGCATATGCATCGCAGGCGTAATTCTAGACGATGTGCGAGCCGTCTCGAGCACGCCCTGACCGTCGGGTAAAACGTCATCGACCAAAGTCATGTACAATGTATCTTCGATAGTCTTGAAAGTCACATCCAATGTAATTCTGAACAACTTGAAATAGGAACTGTTGGACAATGCACCTTGATACAACATTGAGGATTGGCTCTCTACCCAACGAACCGCGACTGACTATTACACGAGCCTGGATACAGTACTCCAGTGCGCGACGAGCAAAGTCGCAACGGCATCAGCGAGGATTGCGTTCATGATAGACTTGCAGAATCCTCGTGCTGCATATTGGGCTCACTCTACGACGAAGCCCTTTGAGATGTCTCGCCAAACGCACGACAAGGTACATGGATAAGATGTATCGCGCACTCCTGGGCAGGATCACTATTTGTTTGGTTGAAGTCCCGGAGTTGCGCTTAAGGGTGCCCCGTGTATTCACATGAAGCGAGCTACACACCCAAATCAAGCTTTCAAAGTAGTGACGTTTGACGGAAATTGTGGGGGGAATGTACAACAAATCCTGCACGAACATCGTAATAACCTAGTCTAAACTATTCTCACAGTGTGCACAATATATTGAGTAGACTACGTTTGCATGGCATTGTGCCCCGGATGCTAGCTAGATACTGAAAAGGGCTCTGAAGAATAACTAAGTGTCAGATGGTGAACAAATTTTACTCTATTCAGAAAAGGTCCAGGAACGAATGTCTATACGACATGCTGAACCTGGATGTCACTGAGACGTTTGTTGAGTATCCCACGGACCTATTGCTGACAAATTTTGGCTGCCCGAGCCCACACGTCCGGCAAACGTGTGGAACGATACGTAGTACCGTGGTCACCAAAGAACGTTCAGCAGGCATTAGCGGAAGGCTTGTAAGATGTTGCCTGGCTGTTTGGGGCACCATCAGGCTTAGCAAGCAAGATTAAATGGGGATAAATTTCGTTCTACATGATCTACAAGGAACGAAGAACAGAATAGTTTGCATTTATGTACTGGTAATAGTTCCGAAGCAGGTGGACACATGGGAAGGTAGATGCGTGTAGATTTACAAGAGCGTGATCATGGTACCGCAAATGGGTCTGGTGAGGGCGAGGGGGGGGGAGCAAAGCATGGGGCTGACGAGTATTCCTCTAGCTTCTTCAGCAGGGGATGTCCGTTGCGGATGCCAACGGTACGCAGAGTTATTGCGAGATCTGCTGCCAGATTTTGTCGCTCTGCAAGATTTACGCCTGGTTCCTTCAAGATCTCACGAACAGCATGCGCTAGGCGACTCTTGGACAGCTTGCTACCAATGGGTGCAGTCCTCAGCCCGGATTTCTTCCTTGAATCCTGTATCTTAGGAGCAGCCATCAAAGGCTCGATAAGCTCCGTCCTGAATCTCCTCAACGCCAACGACCCCAGAGGAACGACACGATCCAGCATACTGGCAGCTTCTGCCCGTCGTTCTGCCAAGGCTAGAAAATCGGGTGACACATTCTCCCCATACCCCCATTTCTTTAGTTCCTCGACCCTCCTTTTTCCGTAAGTAGACCCCTTCTCGGTGGACTTGGCAAACGCATTGAAAATGTCATTGAGCGTGAGCCAACCTTGATCTTCTACCATGCGCATAACATAGCGTTTATTGACGTAGTTGAGGAGCCGGTTGATAGACTTCGCGCCCACGTTGTATCGGCGGAAGGATAGGGTGATATACTGAACAAGTTTTGTGTCATCCTCGGGGGCATTCAGCAACAGTCCCTGAGCAAGGTTCGCAAAGTACTCGTCAAGACGCTCGTAGAGGTCTCTACCTGCCTGCTCAGCGGCGGCGGGACCACTGGTCCCCGTGTCCCTGTCGCATGGTCCAGAGGAAATGCATGCGGTCCTCTTGGGCAGTGCTATAAAGTAGTTGTAGGTCGCAGTATGTATGCCCATGTGGTACGAAACATCGATGGTGGGTGCCTTGTCGATGCAGTTGGTCGGCGAACATACAATGTGGTCGAGCGCAGGTAGGATGTAGCTCCAGAGGGCGGCCAGGGATGCGGAGGGGTTGGCACATCCTGCAGATGGATTTGGCATAGTAGGAGAGAGTAATGTCATAGGTGTTGGACCCGTCTCCTTTTTCTTGTCGCTGGACATCTTCTACAAAAAAGGGCTGTTGATTGCGAGGGATTGAAGGACGTAACGTGGGAGCCGAACAGGCTGACCCGTGTTGCTGCATGTGTTCTTTCTTGCTGTACTCTCAAGGAAACAAGATTATGTTCAGATGTGACATAAAAATTTGTATGCAACGATTAGCGCAACATGAGGACCGAATAATGACACCAATGCGAGATGAAGCACAGTCTGTCGCTGATGATACTCGGAAGTCCCCCATGATGAAGCAAAATGATTTTTTCCGTGGATGCTGGGAGGAATAGGGACTGACAAAGTGGGAACGTTGAGGGTAAGTATACAGCAGAGGAGTATGGAGGTAGTGGGAGGAGTCATGTAAGCTCTCGAAGGGAAGTGGGGATAGCCAGCGACAGATACTGTTGCCCACGACATCCTCTACCAAGGGGACCATGCTAAGTAAAGCAAATAAGCCAAATCGGGGACTAACCATCTTCAGAGATGTATATGATGCCATGAACATTGGAACTATGGGATCCAATGACATGTCAGGGGGGATATACGTTGGAGAGGAGCAGGCATACCTGATTTCCTTGTCTGCCATCGTGCTCATTTGGTTCGAAAGGCGGTGTTCGTATAACCATGGGGTACCGAGGAGAACGTATGCTTTGATGAGCGTGTTATAGACCTCGATGGATAGACTGTGATACAAGTTTGGAGATTGTCGAAGATAATCGAAGATGCGAACGACGCCTTCCCATGAGCCGGCTTCCACGTGTGCGTTCATAAGGGAAACAATCATGATGCGATCAGGGACGATGCCCTCTCGTAGGGCCTGCAAGTAAAATGCCTCTGCTGCCACGGCATCTTTCCTTCGAGCGAAAAAGTCGACAACGTTGGTGTAGTGGACAATATCAGGCTTGATCCCGGCAGTACGCATTTGATCAAAGTAGCAGCGACCGAAACGACATCTCCGTGCCTCGCCAAACTGTGAAGGACCATGCTGTAAATATGACCATCTGGACGATAGCCAGCTTCCAGCATTTTCTGCAACCAATGATTGACACCATCAATATCAGCCACCTCGGCGTGGGCAAAGATGACGGTAGAGAAATGATCCCCGGTTGGGAAGCCCGAGAGTCGCCGATCGGAGACACCGGGAAAAACCATGAAAGAGCCTGACCACCTGCCCCGCCTTGCCTGCGACTGCATATGCATGCATCAACATGCATCTAGCAACAGGCAGAGACCAATTTTTTGCCCTATGCATTCTGAAGCATTTCTCTGCGCGATGGAAGTCGCCACGGCGTGCATAAAGGCGAAGCGCAGTCAAGTGATACTCCTGGGGATTCGTTGAAGCCTTTAGGGGGGTGAATATTTCATATGCCAAACCAGACAAATTACGCTGTGCAAGGAGACGAACCAACTAAATCTGGAGACTGAAGCGAATGGGTAGTTCGTACTTGCGCATCTCCAGTACCGTTGCATGCGCCAGGTGCGGTTATTGAGGTTGAGCCAGTACTATGTTTATTGTGTTCGTCAACATGCTGCCTTCTGGGTCTGTAAGCTACGAAGGGGATGAGAGGGGGGAGATGGTGGTTGAGAAACCGTACCCAGAAGTCAATGTCAGGGTGACCACCTTTCCCGACTGGGTACGTGATGGTTATCAGTACATCGATTCGTCCACGGTCGGTGTCTCTGGATAGTTGACTGGAGTCTGGACATGCGGTGCGATCTTTTGTAGATGCTGGTATGTGTATCTTGTGTGCGAGAACGAGAGTAGGGATGAGGGCGAGCAGCTAGTGGGGGGTGAGATTATACAGCTGTGGGAACTTTCAGAGGCTCACTCAGGCAGCTGGAAAACGAGCCTTGAGACGTTGGAGCAGACGCTGCACTGCAAACGAAGCAGACAGGAAGAATTTTGATTCTGTGGTCTGTGTAGGCGATGAAATGGGGATGTTTAAGACGAGGGGGGATACTCGGGGCACGCATGAAGCTGGCATATGGGTTCCAGGAACGTGATAGAGGGATGTAGCTTGGTTATTGTAGGCTATGAGGATGGGGAAGTTTGATTGTTGAATTGGAAGATGAGGAACACTCATGGTGCACGAAAAGGTGTATGACAAACCTGGCGCGCAAACCAGAGGGCGAGCGCTGCAAGCCTGATCAAGGAGCAGCGTTCGTATGTTGCCATCTTGCAAGCCGACTCTAAACCCAGAATGAGGAGATGGAAGCAACGTCTTGTCATAAAGTTGAATGTATACGATACAGGACGGGATCATTCTGCGGAAGGCACAACAACTGCAGAAACGATGCTTTTGAACTGCTCCCAGATGACCAGGCGGGGGGGCGAAGCATCCGACGATCCACTATATCCACCTCTCAACATCCAGCGTGAGATAAAGTCCCCATCCATTGCGATCATTGAATTCCAACGAGACCATGCGCCCTGAGGAAACTCAGGGTGAGCGGCGATGAACGCCATCCAGAAGAGATCTCGCATCAAGCGGTAGCAATCCGGGTGCTTGGATTCAAGATGAGGATCCGCCACACAGCACTCTTCAATCTGTTTCGCCAACTGCTCCCACTGATACGCATCGGTTGGCTCAAACCGAGATGGGAGTGGGAGGAAGGGAAACATGGCCTAGTAGCGAATGAGTATATGTATGTCTGAGGACTTGAAACTTACCGGATTCAAGGACTCGTCCACCTCCTTGGATGCATTACGTATAGTGAGGTATAATGGTTGTTCGGCCCATTGGTCACAGAGCCGAACAGATACCTGCACCGGCTGGGAAACATGCCAATGAGTTGCTGGATCAGACAGTATGCAGAACACAGACTCACAACGCTCTCCGGCACGGTATCATGGAAAATGGCACCATGAAAATGAACAGACAACTTGAGAGCATTGAGGGTGACAAGTCCATTTGGGCCAAAACAGGCTCTAGCATTGACGAATGTCGACATAGCGGCAGCAAAGGGTTGCAACGTGGTCACGGTCACGGTTGATCAGAGAGTTGGAGTTCATGGGGAGTCATGTGACATGATCAAGATCACACGCTTGACAATCGTGAAGTTCGTGCTAAGTTTGTGCTACTAATGGCTAGGAAGGGTTCGAAACCCCCGCCCGACCTGGAAGGTAAGGGAAGTCGTGGCCATGTCCTTCAAGTCTGACACTTCTACCGCAGCCTTCACTCGTTGCGCTGACCCGCAATATGTCATGTGCAAGGTCTGCCCGATTCCGGCATTTCGTGGCCGCAAGGAACCTACCATCCGTCGTTGCCATGTCGTAGACCACATTAAATCAAAAAAGCATCAAAGGAATCTCAGGGAAGCGAAGCAGAAAGAGGGGGATTTACCTCCAAAATCCAGGATGTTGGCGCGGTCTGAGTCGCTGTCAGTGGTGTTGCCAGCCACTGATACATTTGCGATTGTGACAGATGGCCCCCCGTCTCCTCCTCCATTCGATGGCGATACTATGAACCAAGGTTGGAGTGGATTCGAAGCTGAACATACTGTGCACGTGGACGACTACTTCCATGAGATACAGCAGATGATTGAAAACGGCGAATCTATATTTTCCACTATGCAACCGCCGCTTGACGATGAGCTAGGGCTCGAGGACTTCACGGAGCTAGGTCTTGTTCCCCCTACGCCCGATTTTGAAGACCATGGCATTGATGTTGACGGTTTGTGTTTGTCTCCTCACCCATTGCTCCTCTCTCAATCAGTTGGTAGCTCTCAGGAGTCGGACTTCGCTGCCTGCTAAGTCCAAGGTAGCCGCACGTGTCTCCCCAGACGAGCCGTTCTACCCTTGGAAGTCAAGGCCGGTGGGTTCGCCCACGCTACCTCATGGTTCTCCCTGACTTCTCATAGGAGTTCTTAACCCACCTTCTCTTCAGCTCCCCTCGCCTCAGGTTTTCACAAGCACAGAAAATGGCCGTGCTGACATGGGCAAAAGACCTTGGTGCGCCTGAGGTGCCATCCTTGTATGCCGTGACAAAAGCACAAGAACGTTTTATGGAGCTCCTTGGGACGCCGACAGAGAAGGTGACGACAACGTTAGGTAATGTGTTCTACCTCAACGCTTTGAGCAAAGCTATTGCCATGGTACGTGATACTTTGTCATTTTCCCGTTGTTCTGAGTGATAGCCACCGTAGGATTTTGCGAACCCACTTACTCGATTTGCCATGCAAGAGTACCCAGAGGATGGACAAGGCCATATGTCCCAGGTACACCACGGAAGCAAGATGCTTGACGACCTTCCGGAAACAGTTGCGCCCCCATGTGTTCGTGCCAACCATGGTATCTATTTCATCAATGAGCTACTCCAACAATCCACGGGTCAGTTCTTCATACCGAAGAAATTTTTCCAAGCACGATTGCCAGAATCTTCAGAGCCGACTACTTTTTCCCTCGGGCACAAGGCCTCAAAGACTATGGTTTGCTTTTACACGAATGAATGATGGTACTCATCAACGACTCATTTCCATTTTTCAGGAGGGATATGCTGTAGATCCGGAAATGATCATCACCAAGGTTTCAACATTCATTAGAACGTTTGAAGATCTCCAGCATGAGGCAGGATCGTCCCAGATTCGTTTCACCGGTTTGTTTGTTACTCAACCGTACAAAGTGTATCTGACGGTTCTGCAGCCTCCTCGGCGACGTTCTCCAATCTCATGCCAAATCCACTTCGGATGAAGTCGAGGGGACGAATGGTTCACACCGTCCCTCTCATCCTATTCATGGACGACGTGTCGGGGAATGTCTCGAAACAATGGAACAAGCACCATGTAGTCTATGTATCAAATGGTCTACTGCCACGACAAATGCTCGAGCAAGAATTTACAATCAGGTTTACAACAGGTTCGCCTCACGCTTCTCCCATGGAGCTCATGCAGGGCGTCAAAGATTCAATCCAGTGAGTCTTCACCAATTCATTGTCAGTTTCTTACTCGTATACCAGAAAAGCAGCCGAGAGCCCCATTATCGCGTTCGACATCAAGTATCAGGAAGAGGTTATGCTAATTCCATATACTCTGATCATTACGGGCGACAACCCTATGCAGGCCGAGGAATGTAGCCATGGCGGGCTGAAATGCAACTATCTATGCCGTACCTGCAAAGTTGGTGGCACAAACGCGGAAAAGAAATCTGACAAGGGATACGGTGATATTTTTCGGGTATGTAGAACATCATGTACTATGCGGGCTTTCACTGTTTTGCCAGTGCAGTGAATTGCGTAGCCCTGAAGACACCCATGCCGAAATCAGAAACCAGATTGAGCTTTCCATGCTCTCTGGTGGGACGGAGAAGGTGAAGAACGCTGTCAGCCGATCCGGCATCAGGGATAGCGCAACCAGCATGATTGTGGACCGGCTTCTCGCGCTTGGGAAGACGCTACGCAAGAAATCCAATGGAGGGCCCCGACTGTTGGAGGCCGAAGTCATGGTGCGCTTAAAGGGCGAATTGGATCTACTACTTGGGGGTCAATCACTCGCTGACCGCATCAATCCCCTTCTTTCGATGCCTGGGATCGACGTTCATAAGGACACCCCGACGGAGATCCTACACACCATACTTCTTGGCATAGTCAAATACTTTTGGGGACAGACTACGTATATCCTCGAGAAAGCCCAGCTCATGAAACTGTTCCAAACTCGTCTAGTATCTATTAATCAGGAAGGTTTGAATGGTCCGAGTCTTCACGCTGACTACATTGTTAGATACAAGGGTGCGCTTGTTGGGAGACATCTCAAGGGTCTCGCGCAACTCATGCCATACCTCATATATGATCTTGTCCCTGAGAAGGTCCTTCAAGGATGGTTGCTGATCGGGAAGCTGGTTGTTCTCCTCTGGCACAAGTCGATTGAGGACACGGAAACGTACCTCGTGAGTACCCTGCCAATGTTTATTCGTATTGACAACGACGTCAATAAGGCCACGTTGTCGCATGTCATCAACGACTTCCTCACCATCAGTGCACAGTGTGCGCCAAGTATCTTGTTGACAAAAGCGAAGTTCCATTTTCTTGTCCACCTCCCTATGTTTATTCGGCGCTTTGGACCTGCAATCCTCTTTTCAACTGAACGATATGAATCTTTTAATGGTGTTTATCGTTTGTCGTCAGTACACAGTAACCGCCAAGCACCAAGCCGTGACGCATGTCGCCTTTTTGCCGAGCAAGACAGCGTGAAGCACGTCGTGTCCGGAGGCATGTGGCATGACCCTACTGCCCAGAAATGGGTTAAGGCAGGGCCAGGCGTGGTCAGATACTTTGATGCCCATCCTCACCAGCGCCACTTGCTGGGTTTTCCCAATATAGAGCCCCACATCGTCAGTGAGTACCTTTGCCGACCTTGAAATCAAGACACCACCAACCCCATATGAAAAGGTGCAGCTCGGCTCCCAGTACGTGGGACTGGTGACGGGAACTCAGAAGCCGTTCCCCAAATCAGTTGGAACAAAACAGAAACGGCTAAATGTGGCGTGGAGTCAACGTCACTGGCGCCGCACTTGCAAAGAGCTCAGTTCTACAAGGCTGCATCTTTTACGGCCATGCACGGAGACAAAGTAGGGGTAGGAAGCTATGTTATTGTCATGTATGGCGGCAACTATCAGATCGGGTGTGTCAAAGAGGTCCTGGTTCCCGTCGAGCAACACCAAGCTACCCACGTTGCAATCAGCCTTTTCAAGTTTCTTCCCAAATTACACCCTCAGTTGCACGTTCCATGTATCAAGTATCCAACGCCGGAACAGAATAAAGTTATTTCGCCTCGTGTAAGTTTTTATACTACTGTATAGGATCTCCAAAGTTAAGGTTCTGTTAGGATATTATCTGCGTGGTCAATGTTCATCATGACTGTGCAACATCCCGCTGTAATACTACTTCTACGGTACAGGGTGAAAAACAAGAACACTTGCTCACCTCTCGGGCCAGGACCATTGTTGAGCATGAACGCACGAATGCATATGTTGTGAACACCTCCTCGATACACAACTACGAGTGGATTAAGGCGGCCATTCCTCCCATCCTCTATGACACAATAAATGCACCGTTGGTCTTGGATCACACCGTCTTACGTGTACGTGCTGCGCAGGTCCTCCGATCAAAGACAGACAAGGAACAATTAAATATGACAGCAAATGGTGATGAACCATCAGCCGAGCCGGCCCCATTTGAGAGGACTCAAAAAACGCAACGAAAAGGCAAGGAGAAGGCTGTCCCGACCAACGTTCAGCTGGCTTCCTTGAATCCTGAACCATCAGGCTCAAGTGCAGCCCTAGTACCTAACCATATCCAGGTGCCTACACCACCCGCTCGCACCCATCCAAACCCAAGTAGCAACCAGCGGTATCAATCAGCCGCACCGTATTATCCGTACCCTTTACCACCGCCACATCAGCCAATTCAATTCTACCCACAACCTCTGCCATACGGATTTTTACCTCAGGTGTCCCATCCTGGGACTAGTACCCCCCAACCTCTCCGGCCTCATGGTCCTTCCCCCCCTCTGCTGCCACCGCATCAGACAATTCAACCTCGACCCTATGAGCTTTTACCTCAAGTATCCCATTCTGGGACTAGTTGGGCCCAGCCTCACGTCGGATCTTATGCTCCATACAATTCCTACCCGCCCCATCCTGATACCGTCTTTGAAAAACCCACATAACAATATTTACTAGCACTTTGTTTGAGCAGCAGACTCGTCACGGTGTCGTAATAAATAATGACTTGTGTTGTCCAAATGTTGCCAAATACCGTGATTTTTAACCACCACCACCATGACCGGAACCGTACCCTTCACCGCCCGTTCGGCACCTCAGGATGAGTCTCCTTGCACGATTCCAACTTGAGCATGCTAGCGGGTCTGCCAACTCCACTGGAGGGTCAGCACCCACAGGTGACTCCTTCTCTGATCTCGACAGGCTTTACTCTCCACGGTCTAGCGCCGAGCCCCCTACCCCCGCTCAACGACAGCGAGAGCGGTCCGACTCTGGCGAACAATTCCTCGAGCAGGAATCCGAGCTGAGGCGCAAACGCCACTGTGCTGCCCAGGTGTGCAGGGATTTTGAACTCGCTGATGGCGCGCTTGCGGCCTTTGTGGAGGTAAACACCTTTCATCCTCGTCAGCATATACTGATGGAGTGCCCAGCTCGACCTAACTGGAATGCTCATCACTATCTTCGGGAAGCTCCTTTGGCTAGAGCGTGAACGGATGAAAGACGAGGTTAACACTTTCATCAGGTCGGATGAGTTTAAGGTAATCCCATCTTTTAATTCATTTTAAAGAACTTACCCATACGCGTGCAGGATGTCCTCCAGGACCGGCTCCGAACGGCGCTTCTGTCTGCGAACCTTTCTCGCTATTTGAACGGTATCAACGATCGAGTTTGGGTGAGAACTGTGTTTCGCCACCAACACATTCTGACTTCTTGCTTCAGGGTTTCATCAAGAAGAACCTTAGTGTTTTCAGCATCCCACCGTTGGCGGCGGAGGATGCTCGACTGTTGATGTACATGGATGCTCTCATGAAGGAAGTGCTGACCAAACAGCGATCTCAGATGAAAACAAAGGTGCGTCTATAATAAACTAACTGCGCCTTGTTACTTACTCTTCCAGATCGCCAACAGTGTCGTGAAGAAGCATCACGTATCTGACCTGGCGAAGTCCCTTGCCGGACGTGACTTTGTTGATGTCACGATGGCTCAATGGGCGCGATTTGCATTCCTAGTAAGTAATTTTTATTTGTGCTGCTCACCATCGCCAATGTTTTTCAGCGACAAAGTTACCTGCTCTTCAGTACAATTGTGGATGAATCCTCGTCGAGAAATGCTACCGGGTCTGACACTCCTGAGGGTGCCCCTGCCGAGGAGGGCAGCACGGCCTCATCTCCCGATGATGAGACCCGGAGATGGGCTAGCAACCGATTCTGGGAATTTATTGACGAACTCCTTGATCAGATGCGTGACCACGTTCGCACTCAATCCAATTTGGAGCTTCGGAAGCAAGCCTGGGAGAAGTAAGTACTTCTGTGTATTGATCACTTTCTTGCAACTAATTGTTCGACAGATTCTTCACTGACGCACTGCAGTCAGATCTTCAGCAGTTCCCACCGGCGAACAGGTCAGCATCCCTGCATCCATCAGATGGGAGAAGCATTCCCGAATGGCAGAAGGCAATTCACCAGGAGCTCACATGGTTGTAGCCCTCCCCCTCCCTGTCCCTTGTTTTGTTTGTGGCTGTAGCATCACGATCCCGACTCCAAGTCCTTCCTTGTTTCCTGTGCTTCCTTATTGTCATCTAATCAGGTATTGTGGATACGTCGCTCTCACCACGTAATCATACGCTGTGGATATGTCGTCTCCTCATCCTCACCCCCTCTCTCCTTATCTCGTCTCCTAGTACTACGTTGCCTATTGTGTGATGATCACACACTGTCACCATGTACTCTGCCGCATGATATACAATCGTTTGTTTTGGTTTCATCACTCCGAATCACTAAGGTGTAAAGCTGGCAGCATGAGGATGTGTTCTGACAAGTATTGGGTATGTGGCATGTCGTATGGTTGATACTGTCAGCCATACGGTATTTGTTTGTTCCTGCAGTCCATTTGCGTTCAATCTCTCATACATGATTCATACAAGCACACCATGTTTGAGTAGTAGTGGGATGGTAGGACGGACGTTCTGGCATACATAGCCAAATGAAAATTTGTATCGTATTGAGTTGATCCCAACGTAGGCTACTACAGCCATCGTAATATAACTGTACTAATATACTGAGACTCGCCATATGCCTGTGTATTTACTATTGTTGAATCACTGTCTCACATTGTTGCGCACATGACAGGCGGGATGTCTGTTGAACGTTAGGTGCTTAGTAACCAGTATGATAGTCCCTATGCATATGAATTGCTTTGCCTAAACCATAAGAGTCGTTTTACCGACGACATCCAGCTCATGTTACAGTGGACCATTAGGAAGTATAGTGCATTACCAGCAAGGTATATCCGTGCCCGGACACTGTGTCTACATTTAGTTATTCCTTGGACGAACTCATGACGGAAAGTGTTGGTCACAACCCCCAACAACGTTAGCCCAACGTCAAACTACTTTAACGTTCACACAACGTTAGCTTCACTTGGGTGTGTAGTGAGATATGCGTCGGATTGCGCGCTCGAGGCTCAGAGGTCCCTTTGCGAAGCGCCCGTTAAGTCGAGGCAAATTGGCAGACATACCTGGGTCGCGAAAAACAATGGATAGGAAACCGAGGGGTGCAATATTAGTGATGACAGGAGATCGAAAGCGAGACGATCCTGTGCGGAAAACTTGTTAGGCGTCTGATTGGAAGAGAATTTGTTTCCAGAGGCAGGGGCCTCTTACCGGACATAAATGGACTCAAGAAAAAAGAAAAAAAAAGGAAAGAAAAAAGAATCTGTTTGTATTTGTTTTCCGTACATACGTAGCTCAGTATTTTCTAGTCGCCGTAAATCGGACTCTATTGTTGATCATGTCCGACGTATCTGACTTCGGCATACCAGCTACAGCAACCCGTCTCCAATCTCCATGTTGGTTCCCATGTTCCTGAACCCTTCATCACTTTTGGTGATATTCTTCCCATCACGCATGTTATACCATTCCTGTCAGGTGTGCTTGATCAGATGGCTGTATTCTACTTCAAAGACGTTGTACTGCCTATCTACGCATGACATCTCAAGGTCAAGCACAGCACCACACTCAGTAATGGCTCCCTGGTAGGGTAGCAGCTCAGGCTCGCTAGGTTTGCGTGGATTCTGTCAATAGAGCCACCAAGTTGATCTGTGCTGGTGGGGACTTGGACTTGCTTGTCTGTGGCTTATCGCCCTCACATGCCAACTCTGTGAGTTCGATTTGTTTCTACCAGATCCCTTACTGGCCCACGGCAGATGGATGAATGTGAATGTTGACAGGATATTGCTTCCGACGTTGCAAATGAACAGTAGCAAACTTGGGATCCACTCGTGGAATCCCCGTTGGGCTTGGAATCATCCAGGAAAACAACGAATTAGCTCGCGAACCTATATTGGGTAAGCTCTTTTCATTTTACTGGATGTGCGGGCTTAATGCTGGGTCAATTGGGTTCCGACGGGGAGCACTATGATGAATGAATAGCCCTTTGGCGCAAAGTCACTGCCCGAGTTCCTCAAGAACTTCACATTTCGGTACTTTGACCGTACCGCTTTTCCAGGGTTGACGAACCCGTGAGGTTGGCACTACATGTTCATCTCCGTAGACACTGGGACTGAACCTTGAGAGGAACAGGGCGGCATTCTATGTGGGTCGCGCAACATGCTTGCATGCCTCCGACTGTTGTACACGAGTTTTATCTGATGAAGTACCTTGGGTGTATTTGGATCTGCAAGGTGTGCGCTGGAATTTCTTGGATGCTGCGTGTTAATAAGCCAACGTGTGCATTACTGGGGGCCCGTTAAAATGGGGGGATCAAACGTATTCTATTCTCCACCTACTGCACTCTTATTGGAGAGGTCCCGGTACCTCGACCATCTTTTTGGTTCCCTTGCGCTATGGACAAAATATCTGAGACCCTCTACGCTCTACATAGACACAGATGGTAACACGGTATTCCATGCATGCATAGTTGTGGGCTCAATTGTTTCTTATAGTCATTCCCCGGATCTTGGTACACTTGGATCTACCCAGTATGTACCAACGAAAAGACCCGCTGTCTTCGTTTCTCACCGCACCTTATAGCATACAAAGTATTTCTGGTGTAGCGCCTTCAATGGTGGATGAAGATCCTGGTAACTACACAGCACCCACCCCCTCCGCCCGCGGCCCGGGCTGGAATGACGCCCAACTGACTGCGCTTCCCCTCGCGAATGCGTCACACGAGGTATATGGCTCTATTCTATTCAGACTATGGCAGTATCTCACAACCGTTCGTCTCACAACCACACCATCAGCCATGCACTCTGTCATTACCGCACATGGACGCCCCATTTAGCTACCTGCTCCCCTGGCCTCTGCACTCTTCACCTGTTGAACTGCTCCATCACTGAGCGGATTCCGCGGCCGGATCAGCCGTGTGGCGGAGCCGAGATGGGCGCAATTCCCATTATCAACCTCGGATGCCATACGATGGTCCTTACGGCCCCCAGCATTCCCAGTCCACATGCACTAGTGTTGCAACCACCCACCATCCACTCACGCCCTTTGACGCTGATTACCAGTGGACACAAAACGATTTGCAAGCGCGGGCTCTGGCGAGTGAATTTGTCTCATGTTCGTCATTTTACTCATGT
This sequence comes from Tubosaeta brunneosetosa, assembly GCA_038094275.1. Classification (NCBI taxonomy): domain Eukaryota; kingdom Fungi; phylum Basidiomycota; class Agaricomycetes; order Boletales; family Boletaceae; genus Tubosaeta; species Tubosaeta brunneosetosa. Next base: position 1,205 of record JBBPTV010000726.1, on the reverse strand, counting down.
GATACATGATTCATATAGGTTGCGGATGCCCTTTCATCTGTCCCTATTTGTCCCTCTCAAAATGACTTTCTCTCACAAATGAAAGGCCCCATGTATATGGAGTCACGGGAAAATGGTGATCTCCCGATGTCCAGCTATTCTGCGGCAGCCTTTCCCTCACAACTTCCGTGTTCCAATGCGATACACAGCCCAATTGTGCCGTGTCTGCCACTTCAGGTCGTGATTCCTTGCCTTCCTGTAGAAAGAACACTGCCTATTTGTCGGGGTTCTCAGGAGAGTTGCTCTGCGACACACCCTCCTCGCTATTCCCCGGACCGATCATCATCACGGACCTGTAGATGGATCAAAGATGACGGCGTTATATGTGGGGAGCAGATTACTTGGAAAGATGTTCTGAGACATTTTGCTGCTCACGGGATCACTGCCATGACACGAAATCAGCAGATATCGTGCAGATGGTTATCGTGTCAACCTAGAGGTAAAAACACGATGATTGGTAAAAACATCATACGCCATGTTCGTGAGACACATCTGCATGTTAGGCGTCTTACTGGCCGTTGCGTCTCTCCCTCACTCTCCTGACTACTTCTCTTCAATATCCTGGCCGCTGTCCGTGTAGGAAAAGTACTAGCTAGTACATGCGTTTCATGTTGCAATAGTTGCTAGCTTGGTTGACGGTTTCCGTGTATGTGCGCCAAATGTCGAAGGTAATACTTGACGGCATACCGACCTGCTGAGATTCGAGAAGCGTCAAGGTATGCAGGATATCTACTCACACCGTGCCTTGCATATTCGTCGGTCAAATAAGGATGTAAAGTGCCTGGGAGTAAGTATCGCATTGGGCACGACAGAAAACATTATTGCAGATAAAACATTTGAAGCTGGAATCAACCAGATACATACGGCTCCACTCCTACTAGTGAAGATTGAGATCAGGGCCATCCGAAATGTTTTCGGTATGGGAAGGTCAGAGGTCAAGATAGCAAGAACAGTAAATGGAATATGGCTCACTGGACGATCAAAGAGCATGCGAGTACCCTGGGGCGCCAAAAAGAAGAGCATGGCACCGCAAATGCCATGACACCCCTGGCAATACCGAGAATGTTACCCATCCTTATTGATTACTTAAGTACAACTTATTCCGCTTCTGTTTGTTGATATTTCATCATGCCATATTCTTGTAATGTGTTTTAAATAATAAATCA
>JBBPTV010000725.1:0-16029 GCA_038094275.1 Tubosaeta brunneosetosa | reverse complement strand
CTGTTCTGATGACGCACAAGATGACGCACAAGGTATGACATACGGCTACCAACCTTCCCCCAGGACATTTTCTTTTGAAGGTCATCGCCAAACTGCCTCTTGACACAATGCAAGTTAACCATTTATACGTATCTTTTCTATATGCAGTCTGCTAGCTTCACCCTAACAGGTGATTGAACCGTTTGAGCGAGATAAATACGATGATCTTTTGGACGCGCTTGGAGAACGACGTCCCGAACTGATGTAAAGTAAGTCTGGAACGCAGTGCGTCCTTACCTTTACGGTGTTGTCGCAGATTGATGAAGGCCAAAGATTATTATTGATAAGACCCTCCAATGTGCACGCATTCTCGGCACATCGCTGCCACTCCATCGGACGTTTCGCTCGTGGCATTGATCCTGTGAGCACATGTTTAATCTCAGCATCTTCTGGAAGAGTGTATTCCACATCTGGATGGGCGACGGGTCTCTAGCGTAAGGGCTCCCCAGTTTCCAGACCGGAATACAAACCACTCCTCGGTTGACAATGCGTTCATTCTCATCCTTGAAGTCTTGGTAACAATTGAGGGACAAGCCCGATGAACCAGCGAATACGGGTGTGGCACAAATTGTGTTCTCAGTTTCTTCTCAAGTACGCAGACTTAATCCCGGACAACCTACGCCTTTACCCTGTCATTGCGGAGGGGATCTCCTGGAGGTCTTTCACACGAATGACCTTTGAGTTCTATCTTCGTCGTCCCGATGGAACTTTAGCGTCGATCCCAACGTTCGAGATGGATATGATAGACATTGACCGCTGTCATGCAGACACCCAGTATATCTTGATGCCAGTGGGGACGGAGTCCGTGGCGGTGGCAAAGGAGGGGCTGGTGGGGATACGATCCACGGCAGCAGCCATGGGGGGGCCGTAGGGGATAGAGGGCCGGCTCCCTCGGGCACGTCCGGACGCCGGAGGTTTCTTGGGGCACATACGCACTGTTGTGCAATCCTGCCCACGTCGCTGAGAGGGTGTGGCGCAACCATCACCGTCGCGCCTCTGCGTGATACGGTGGCAGCGCGGTGTCGCGCGATGGGCCAACTCGTTTGAGGCCGTGGAAAGTCGAGGGCGGATCCTGGAGCGACTAGTTGGCTGCCCGATGAGGAGGAGGAAGAAAAGAAAAGAAAAAGGGCAGGAGCCCTCAAACGATGAAGGCGCGCCCGATGATCCTCACACCCCGGGCACGGACGACTAAGGCGCGGGAACATATGGCTTGCCGAGCCGCGAACATATTCCGCCCACAAATGTCCTTAGTAATGTAAAAATATTTATTAAATCTCGAAAATAAGTAAATAAATAGTTCCTAGTGACATGTCTCACAACACATTTAGCAAATGTATGATACAATTACTCAAAATGGGTTGCAAACAATAAGCTTTAACCTCATATTTAGAATATGTTTTCATAAATATTTATAAATGTGTTTGATAAACTAATTTTATTTATTCTTTTAAAAAATATTCTAATTATTTAGAGGGGATTAGCCAATCAGAGAAGAGAATTCTGGATATGTTTTGCTGACAAATTCTATTCAAATTCATTTAGTGTACAAAGTTTATATTTAAAATTAAAATTCTTTTTGTTTGCAGAATTTCTCACATATTCTTATTGTTAAACAAATTTTTATTATGAGTTTAATATTTATTGATACCATTTTAGCCAGATATGGCTTGTAAACATACTGTTTCACATATTTATGATATGAATTAAATATTTTGTAGTTAAATACCTCGGGCCCAAAGCGGAATATGTGACTCGGCTTGTAGCGAATATGTTCCTGCGCCTTAGTCGTCCGTGCCCGGGGTGTGAACATACTTCCTAGTTATGCATGCCTTTTGGTGTCTCTTGTCAATATCTGGTTACCAGACTAGTCAATGTCCCCGTCGGCTGCCTTCCTAGGTCATTCAACAATGAAATCACAAGTGCCGTTCTGCAAGGTTGTCACACATCTGTGCATCATTCATTTCTCCACACGGTGTGGTGGTTGCGAGAGGGCGGGTGCGGTGTCGGGAGTCCTGGCGTTGTAGCTGTCTAGTATAGTCCTGTGTGTGGATCCACCACCCCTGCGCTTTCCAGGTTCCCCTGCTTGCTATCCAGTGCCTCAGGCCATAGCCCTTCCAACAGAAACCCATCAGATGGACTTTGGGGGCGATTCTATGTTCTGCAAGTCTGTGCTAGATGAACCATGAAACACGAGAAATTCAGAAGCCATGTTTTTCTTCACCGGTATTCTTAGAAATAGCAAGTGTTTCCTTGCATTTGTGACAAATGATCAATATCGAGCATTGCCACTGATGCCCCTCAACAAACCACCGACGGATGTGGCGAACGCTCAGGTGACAAGGCCAAAGAGCTTGAGAGTTCACCATTGACAACTGAAAGCCTTCCGTCGACCTTTTGTTCAGCACTAAACCTTGCCAAAGAAATCCCCTCACTCTCATAAGCTGAGAACAGCTCTCTTCAGTGATCGAAAGTCTGACTCAAGGAGTCTACCTGCTTTCAAAGCTCTGCATGAAAGGTTCCACTGGTGGGACTATGTGATCCTCTGTATGGGGCTCTGCCTGGGTGATACAAAATTGGTCAATTGGAAATGACATCTCACACAATTCCAGCCTCCCCGAATAGAAGTTCTTTTGCATAACACCAAGAGAGTTGGAATGATGCGCAGTTATCGCGTGGATGAAACGTTGGCTTGAAATGTTTGAGCACGCGTGCAATGAAAAGCTGGAGAAAGACCACATCCTTGTCAGCAGCGCAACTAGATAAGTAACCTTGTTCCATATTTACAAATCACTTACCCTCCTGTCTGCCGAAGGGGAAACCAACCATCAAAGAGCGTGGGAGAGAATGGACACCTCTATTTCTGGCATCGGAGTATCGGTTCGGCCAAAGGCACAGGGTAGTGCTCAGGAAGCTGAAGCGCTAATACGGTTGCTGCAGGCCTATTAATTCCAGGACTAGACCTGTCTTATGCCTGTTCTGATCCCGTTGACTAGATAAAGTCGCCACCTTTGGTTCGTAAGCGGTGTCAAGGTGGCGGTTACAGATGCCGCTGCGCCTCCGCATTGTAAGGTTCCTCCAAAGAGACCGGCCCCAAGATAATCCGGAGACAGGCTTATGGCATTTACCAGGGTGGTTTAACCACCCCTGGCACGGGGTAAGTCTATCAGCTTTGAAGTGACAGTGAAAAGACGACAACGCACAGTAGATCAGTGCCCTGGGCCCTGGGCTGTTCCAGATAATGTGAATGATAACTCTGCTGCGGTCGATGTCATTATTTTTAAACTCCCGACACGAGATAAGGATCTGGTGACTTGCCTTTGATATCTCTTCACCTTGGGGTGGACTTGTATCCAAACCCGAACGTCTGGAGTTGTCCTTCGTGCCACACTTTCATTGTCATAACATAAAAGGTACTCTGGCGATGCTCTCGGTAGCAAACCACGATCGCAATCAATGCGGCGTTCAGAAGGTGTCCGAGGCCGTATCCTGTGGCTCAGTGCAAAAGATGTTGACTGGAAAATGGAGAGTGATACTTTGTCACCGTGGGAGTAGTAGTTAATATTCAATCGATGGTCGCATGGATTCCATCTGCCGAGACCGTTTGGCACATGTCAGAGCATAGAGGATGACATCAATGATTGGCGCCCACTGTAGCCTGGGAGACTGCTAAATGAGTCAGTTGGTAGGGATTTCCACGCAGGACACGAGGCTGTGAGCCATGGAGCAAAGATTCGGCAAAAGTAATTGACTCTCTTACTGGGAGACGGACAAACTCACCTGGTGCTAGTTCCGATGAGTCTGACCGTGCGAGTGTGTTGTCGGTGCCGCAGACAAGTGACGGGCCGCAGCAAACCTGGGCAGCGGTGCTGGGTCTTGGGCAAGGAGAAGACCTAAGAAGAGCGTTGATGGTGATCTGCCTGCGAGTGATTTGTGGGAGTTGCTGGCCCTGACGCCGAGGGCACTGCCTTGCAAGTTGAAGGGTCTTAGTCAAACGCCGGCGGCGTACAGATCGTCTACGACGATGGCGACGTTCTACCCAGGACCAGTCGCACCGATGCTGGGACGAGTTCCGGAAGAAAATGGCTGGGAGATCAGCCCGTCGCACGGCGGTGTGGTTCATGGAGGACTCGAGTTTGACTTGCCCATCAGCTCGGCTGCAGTGACAACTCAGCCACACTCGTCCAACGTCTCTCCTCCTTCTTCCTCGTCGTCTCCACCAGCGACCTCATCGTCAGTGACGACGAACACAACGCTCAACACACCAACACCACATTCCTCAGCGGCGACGGCCATTCCACGCCCTCTCCCAGTACCGACAGCGAGGTCACTGTCCGCGCACAGGCCCCGGCCTCTCTCTATGCCCCCGCAAGCCTACGCCACTTCTCCACCAACAAGCTCTTCCGATCGCGAAAGACAGCCCATGTCCGACCAGAAACACCGACAACCCAGGGATGGTTCAACTTCCAAACAGTCCCGCAGCGCAAACAGAGTTCTCGGCGACTATACCCTCACCAAAACCCTCGGCGCGGGTAGCATGGGCAAAGTGAAGCTGGCGATTCATAATGTGACAGAAGAAAAGGTTCGTCTTATTCAAAACATTCGCCTTATCCCACCCGCTCATCCTCGTCGTCCTCCACTAGCTCGCTATAAAAATTCTTCCCCGCGTCCATCCTTCCACATCACTTCCCAATGGTTCAACCGCTTCTCCAGAAGCTATCGCGAAACAAGCTTCCAAGGATGCCTCAAAGGAGATCAGAACCATCCGCGAGGCTGCCTTATCCATGCTTCTCCACCATCCCTATATCTGCGGCATGCGCGAAATGATCATCCATCAACATCATTATTACATGGTCTTCGAGTACGTGAGTGGCGGCCAGATGCTCGACTACATCATAAGCCATGGTCGACTGCGCGAACGTGTCGCACGCAAGTTTGCTCGTCAGATTGGCAGTGCTCTTGACTATTGTCACCGCAATAACGTGGTTCATCGTGGTACAGTTCATCAATCGATCTTATAATATCCTCTACTCACGCGCTCCCAGATCTTAAAATTGAGAACATACTTATATCAGAGACCGGAAATATCAAAATTATCGACTTTGGCCTCTCAAATTTATACGACCCATCCGAACGCCTTTCTACTTTCTGCGGTTCATTATACTTTGCAGCCCCCGAATTATTGAACGCAAAGGTTTATCTTGGTCCAGAAGTTGATGTATGGAGTTTCGGTGTTGTCCTCTACGTCCTCGTCTGTGGCAAGGTTCCTTTTGACGATCAGAGCATGCCGGCATTGCATGCAAAGATCAAGCGTGGGTTCGTAGAGTATCCGGTCTGGCTGAGCGCAGGTGCGTCGCACGATATCCTTGTCACGCTCGCCGTTGCTCATCCACGTCCAGAATGTAAGCACTTGCTGTCGCGCATGCTCGTTACCAATCCTGCTGCACGTGCCTCGTTGACTGAGGTCCTTGAACACCCATGGATGGTACGCGGATTCAGTGCGCCACCCGACTCTCACCTCGTTCATCGGGAACCTCTTCGTGTGGACGAGCTCGATCGACAAGTCATCCGAGGCATGAAGGGGTTTGAGTTTGGCTCAGAGGAGGACATTGAGCGCAAGTTAATCGCTGTTCTGGAATCCGAAGCATACATTCGCGCCGTCGCCGCGTGGGATAGGAAACGAGGCCGGAATGGCTCTCGTTGGGGCGAGTCCTTTTCCAACTCTTCTCTTGCCATCTCCTTTGATGGCTCTTCGTCCAACATCCACAAGGATGGTTTGACACCGTCCAAGAAATCCAAACGCTTTTCAGGGTTTGACTTTTACCGCCGCAAGCTGTTCTCGCCCGGTTCTTCACCACCGACAACCCCGTCCCATTCCCCACCAAACTCCCAATCACACCTTTCAATCGGTGATGCCGGTCGCGACCCCTTGGATCCCATGCGTGGGTTCCACCCCCTTATTTCCATGTACTACCTTGCGCGGGAGAAGCTCGAGCGTGAACGCGTGTATGGCCCTGGTCACTTTGCCAGTTCTCAGATCTCCCTTCAATCCGGAGTGCCCCTCAACATACAGCCCGTCGATGATGGCTCAGCGTATGGCACCAAGGCGCAACAAGCTAAACGGGAACCCCAATCATTGGCCACCCCCACCTCCGCCAGGGCCGACTACAGTATGCCTCTTCCTCGTTTGCCAGCACCAGAGACGTCGCACTACTCTGGTATGTCCTACGATGCGACAACCTCCACGGCATCCCCAACGGCGGCGACGTTCCATGGGCAACCAAGAGCGCGTGATGTTGGGTTGCAGCCACCACCAACAGCGAAACGGGTCGACGTCTCTGCCATCCCAGCTACACCCACGACTCCTACAAGTATGCCTCGTGCACCACCGGCATCAACGCACCGTCGCAGCCACAGCCTCAGCCAACGTCCGACGGTCCTGCGTGGTTTGGGTGGCGTGTTTGGAGGAGCGGATAAGGCTGTGGACGAATTGCCAGAGGACGTGCATGTGCCCCATACAGCTGGCCCCGAGGTTGGTGAATTTGCAGTTATCAAGGAGAAGATTGCTGGCGAGGATGAACGGGGTGCGCACGATGGCCCGCTCTCTGCAGGTGCGACGCTCGTCAAGCGATTCGGTACATTGTTGGCTGGAGGGCGTGGGGACGATTCGAAACGAGGACAAGGGAGTTTGGGCAAGCGGACGACGATCGTGGGTAGCGTGTCGCTCAATGCTGCGACAGATGCAGAGGCCGAGAAGCGGACCCATGCGGCCGATGTGTTTGATGAAAAGAGCAGTACAGAGCCCGAGGGTCGTCGTCCGAGCGCGTTCTCACCGCCGCCACCATTGTCTGCCAGTCAGAGTCAACCGTTGTCGCACACGCACCGGCGTGCGGCGACGATCCTGGATCCGCAGGGTCGGGCGATGCGGCATGAGCGACGGAGCAGTACGGGAGGGGCGTTGCTCCCAAGTATTGGTGGAACGATTGCTCGGCATCGACGACCTTCGACTGGGTATGGGCCGAACAATGGACGATCGGCCGCATTGAGCCGGTTTGGACGCACAGAAGAGGTGGAGGAGAATGCGGAACACGAGACGTCTGACTCGCGAGACGAGAGCTTTAGAGACCCGCATCACGTCGACAAGGATTTTAAACCCGTCCACTTGAAAGGGTTGTTCAGGTACGCGGCCTAATTATTTTTCACCCTCCGCGTGGTAAGCAGGACTGAAACAACACCTGACAGCGTCTCTACGACATCGACGAAGCCGCCTTCGGCGCTCAAAGCGGACATCAAGAAGGTGCTCGATCGGATGCAGGTTCAATATCGCGAGACCAAGAGCGGATTTGAATGCATTCATATACCGTCCATAGATATCTCGTCCGTTCCCGAAAGTGCACAATCTCGCCCTAGCAACCATCGTCGGCGCGGATCGTCTGGCTCAAACGAAACGGGGAAAGCACGCTCACTAGTGAAGAAAGCCTCGAAACTCTCCTTTGGTGTCAAGTCGCGCGACCGGGAGAGTGTCAAGGAGAAAGAACCCGAGTTGATCACGCCGGATAAGGAGCTTCCGAATCGACCCTCGGTAGGAACGGCATTGAGCGCAACGCCGAGCAGTGGCTCCTCGTCGTTCTTCAATGTGTCATCGACGGCGCATACGATTCTCGCCGAGGGGTCGCGGCCTCCAGAGTTGAATGGGACGGTAACGATGGTAGCATCCCACATGGATGAACCACAGAGTTTGCGACCGCATTCGCCAACCAAGAGCAAGGTCTTGCCCCCAATACCAAGGGATTTTACTACGCCGCCGATGCAAGTGCCTCTACAACCACCCACGCCGCGACCGACCTTGACGCCGTTCCCAACGGGTGAAGTGGATCGGGAGGTGTTTGAGATGATGGGTGCGAATTCGTTATCCGTCCGCTTTGAGATTAATATCATCAAGGTGAGACATGTTGTTGTCACCTACCATGTGGTTGGCTGAAGCATCCTGCATCCGCAGGTTCCATGGTTACCGCTTCACGGAATCCAGTTTCGGAGAGCAGGTGGAGATGGGTGGCAGTACCAGATGTTGGCAAGGAGGGTGCTGACGGAGCTCAAATTGTAATGTGTTTTCCCTTCCTTCCCCGTTCTGCTTCTAGTCCCTTTCCCCAACGCACTGCACCACCCCTTTGGTGGCCATAATATGCTCCCCATCCGCACCTTTGTGATATATTCGTGTTCTTTCTCGCTCGTTCGTGTTTTCTACAACCCTTATTCATTCCGGTCGTTTCACTCTCCATGGTGTTTCCGTTGGTTCCTCTGCGTGAACTCATCCTAGGTAGAGACAAGATGACAGTGTAGTATGGGCTATGGCAACCTCACGCGACATCTCTTTCGTAATTATCATACCGGTACAACATTAAGCTTTACTACTAGCTATTATCTACTGTCGGCGCAAGGTCCGTCCTTGTCTTCTTCAATTGCTTCTTTCTCTTTCCTTTCTCTAGGGAAAAACTATGTTAGCTGGATAACGACATGACTTTTTTTTCTTTTCTGTGCTTGGATATTCAATAGACTGGCCCATGCAAGGTGGATTTGTTCCGCTCGCCTTCAAGTTGTCCCTTCGTTGTCATCTAGTCCACTCGAGAGTCGGAGAACGGCCACTCCGGATCCTCACGGGCTCGCAGTGCATGGAACGAGTCGCGGATGGAGTTGGACCATAAATTACTCGTTTGTTTGACGACATGCCGCTCATTTTCGCTGAAATACAGAGTATAATGACTCCACCGGGCTGATCATTCTGGGCTACATTGAGTGAGTGGGTGCACCATTATCTCCGGAAAGAAATCCTGATAACTTGACCCAACTCGTTCCTGCCAGCGTAAGGCATCTCGGGACGACTCGACCCTGAGTGGTTCCACGAAGCCCTGCTTCACGGCGTGTCTCATCGGTTCAATCGATCTCCGTCACCGTATCACTTGTGAACTTCAATGACCCACCTTCGTTGGACACTATGCCAGTATATCATTGACCCCTATCAAACCTATTGAGATCACGGACAATTGAGTCGCTTTTTATGTAAGGGTCTTTTACTTCAGGCAAGTAGCTGATATGCCAATCGTTGAGTCGATCAAGTCGAGGTCCGAGTCCACTCCAACCACTGGGAGTGCCCTTTCTTAGTGAGTCCACGACCGGGCACCACCTGCATCGATCTCCCCAGGCTCGGAACCAGACATGTCCGATGGACACGCGCAAGCGAAAACTATAGCGCCTACAAGTATGTCTGCAACCACTTGGGTCAGAGTCTGCTTCTTCGCCGTCGTCACCCACTCCCCGTCGTTTTCGGATCTGCACCAGGTGCCAAGTGAGATCCTTTTGCCAACGCGTCGGTGACGCTGACAGCATTTGCGTGGCGTGCGGGGGGTCTCAAAGGCAACGCGTACATGGCCGTGTGCGCTTCTTATTCGTTCAATGGCCGCGTTCGGTCCTGACGTCGTTGTCTTTCAGCGTGGTCGACCAGGTGGTGTACGATCGCAGCGCATGCAGACGCGTTTCAAGGGTGAGACTCCCGTGCACGCTACAATTCGGTCTTGTGAAAGAGACGGCCATGAGCTGCGTTCTGTCCTTGAACGAGCTTGGTTGCGAAGGCGGGTAAGAACTGCCCCGACGCTGGCAGAAAGATGGGCGTATCGATGTACAGGCAAGGTGATCCTGCTTACTGCCGTGAAGCATTATTCCCCCGAATCGGATGCTAGATGCGTCGGTCCACCGCATGCGCATGAGTGCGAAGATAGCGGGGCTGAACCATTCCTTGAGGGCGTGATACTACCGCACAAACAATCTGCCTTAGCAACGTCGAGCTCGTCGTTGCGTGCCTGTTAGAGCCAGGGTATACTTTGACATGTGCGATGTGCATCTGACATCAGCACAAATTTGCAAGCATATGTTCCCGTTAGCAACTCCTTGGTTGCACTCCCACATGAGAAAGTTCAAAGCAAAGTATGACTATATTTGTGTTGACAGCACATGAACATGATGTGATAAAACAAGAAAAGTAGTGCATGCAATGACAACAACACTGGAAACATGAGGAATGCGCAGGAGAGAAAACCTATTAGAGAAAATGCGGGAAAATGTTTCGCGTGTGATAAGTAGATGGGATGAGTTGAAAGTAAAAACAAATGCCAACGATAAAAATGGCCAACTAAGTCGATGAGAACGCGAGCGCGTGCACATGCGATACCACAGTAAAACCTCAGGCCAAAATCCGACCGTCCATACGATGCGTGCATCATAACCTCGTATCCAAAGCACGGCGCACAAGGCTACACGTGATGTATGACCATTCATGCAGGCCGCCACGGCGAGCCGGGTCGATCTACCATGTGCGAGGTGTCCGCCCAGATCGAGGGTACTGGATCGCTCGAATCAGACGTCCCCGCGATCGTCGCTGGCGCCGTGATGAACGACTGGGCGGCAGTGCTCAGATCGTGCCGACTGTCGTCGCGCCTCGGTGGAATGGGGATACCCTCTCTCTCCGACTCTTGCACATGCTCGCGTGATCGGGATGGCGACTGTGACGTCTGGCGTGCGGTCAAGCGCGACGTCGTCGCTTCAGAGGGTGCCGAGACAGACAGGTTCGACGCGGTGGGACGCAAGCCCTGGGATGACGTTTGGCGCATGGGCACCAACATCGGCTGCCCGAATGTGTAGTTCTCGTGGCTGCTGCTCGCATGCGAGGCGCTCCCCGAGCGCGAGCGCGAGTCTGATGTAAAAGCCGCGTCCTCCTCGAGCCGTGCTACGGATGAATTTGCGCGCGAGCGCATCGCCTGGACGAGATCAACCGAAGACCGTGAAGCATTTCCAAGGCTCTGGATGAGCGATTGTGCGCGCGACCGCACTGCAGACCCAGCGCGCGACCGCGACGACACAGAATTGGAGCGTGAAGACGAGGAAGGATCGCTACGGCGACCACGACGACGTCGGCTACTCACGTTGGACGACCGTGGGCTGCGTTGCACAACGCTCAACAGACCCACGCTGTCCTCGCCTTCGGCGGCTTCGTGGGGACCCTCTGGTTCGGGCTGCTCCATCATCTGGACTTCCTCTGCGTCTTCGTTTTCCTCATCTGCCTCATGTCCCTCACTCAAGACAGACTCATAGCCACCTGGCATTTGGTCAGTGGTCTCGCTCTCGGTCCGAATCCTAGGTATTCGCCCGGGGAACAGAACCGGCGAAGGTGAGGATGGGAATGCAGGCATAGTTCCAGCACGAGCCCGTCCGCGACCAGGCTGAGGATGGCGAGGTGGCATAGGAATTGGGCTGCCATATGCGGACGTAGGGCTCGACATCACGGACACAGCACCGTGTGACATGGGCGACGAAGACGTCTCGCGGTTCCCAGTCGACTGTGTGGATCTCGAGTAACCAGAACGCGAATTTGACGACGGCGAGGTGTCGGACTGAGGGGTGGAATGCGTCATGCCGCTAGACGCGGACGCGCCACGAATGTGGGGTCGACGAAATTGGAAGGGGTAGCGGGAACTAATGGGTTGACCCAGGCTGGACATGGAACCTGACGTACGAGGGTGAGCTTCGCTGCTCTCCTCTACCTCTCCTTCTTCCTCTTCCTCTTCCTCCTCTTCCTCCTCCTTTTCTTCTTCTTCCTCTTTGGCTTCCTCCTCTGCGTGTTCAGGCTCCGTGGACCGTTTACGATCGGAGCCACTCGACATCGGCGATCTACGCTTCTCCTTCCGTGAGCCAGGCGAGGGTGGGAATGGTATCTGATCCTTTGATGAGACTTGCGCACCATACCCCGTGAACGGGTACGGCAACTTCGCCAACGGCGCCGAGGAACCTCCAACCTCCCGGTCCTTGGAAGACCGCTTCACAGCCTTCGGAATAATATCGGATAGCTCGGCCAGAGGGGATTGCGAGGTGCCTGTTTCGCCGTGCGGGTCAAAAAGGTCTCCCGAGAGCGCACCGCGGCGCGCGGGTGCAGGCACGGAGGGTAAACCCACGGCCGCCAACACCTGCTCGACCTCAAACGCGGGCGACGTCGGTACGCCAGGTAGTCCCTCGGCCTCTTCCTTCTTGCCCATGGTCGTGCTCCACCGCATGGGCGGCTTCACTGTCAGACAAAAGTCGAACGCTTCTTGGATGCGCAGACGAGTGCGGGTCCGCCAGCTCCAGGGAAGCGCGTCGGCATCCATAGCGCTGCCACTATAAACCGAGAGGGTCTTTTCGTGGTCTTCTTCCTCCCATCTGTAACGGGGACCACACAATCCCGCACAGCCATGACCGCTCAGGACCCATAGGCCAACCCTAGACGGCGCGTGAGGGACAACGGGCAGCGCAGTCGACGCGTGGAGACGTACCAGCTGATGAAGAGGACGAGCGCACGCCATGCCGTCCACGCAGCATTGGCAAATAGAACGCCACGGGCGTAATCTGTCAACGTGCCATCAGATGCGCGGAAGAAAGTCGTGTCTCGACCATTGATGCCAGCTCCGATCAAACCAACGTATTCCGGATTCGAAGACGAGAACGACAGGAGGAGAGCGACGCAGAGACCTGCTCGGGGTAAGAGGAGAGCGACGGCGGGCAAGTTCTGTGAGTAAAACCAGAACGTTTCGGCAAGACCATCGCGGAGGCCGCCGTTTTCGCCAAAGAAGGCCGAGTATCGGATGTATTGCATGAAACAAAAGTTGGTGTACGATGTCATGGAGGTAAGGCTGAACGCGGAGGATGAAAGGTAGAGGGGAACAATATGTGGTCGCTCTGCCATAGCCATGGTGAGACGTTGCCCGCGAAAACACAGACGAGGTACTTACTGACACGCCACCGACGATAGAAGGAGTAAACAAGTTCATAAAGCACAAGCACCATGATGATCCAAACCAGCCAACAGGCTACGTAAGCCGTCGCGCCGAGTACCCAATTCTTTCCAGATCCTGACACACCAGGTGCTGTTGGGTTGGGAAACTTGGCGACCCTGAAGTCAAGGTGAGTAAAGAAACAGGGATAGGACGGGTCACGCACTGTAACAATATAAATACAGCATTGAAGTCAAAAAAGGTTTGCAGCGGAATATTGTAAAACGCGAGGAAGGGAAATAAGTAAAAGTAGAGTTTAGCCAAAAGAGACGGGTTTCGCAGAAGCTCGGGATGGAGTCCATTTGAACGGAATTTAGGACGGAGAGCGTGGTCTTGAGCATGAATTGCAGCGGACACCGAGGCAGCGCTCATCCTAGCTGTTGACGCGCGCGACCAGACGCGAGGACGAAGGGGGTTACTGAGACGCGTTTGGTCTGTGACCTCACGGGCATCCCTCCCTGGCTGGGTGGCATCCTGAAGGCTGACGACGCGAACAGAGCGTGGAGTGGGCTTGCGACCGACGTTAAACTGCTCGATAGGAGTAAGCCCCGGTGTGTGAATACCATTGGAAGAGTGAACAGTGGAACCAGGATCAGGTGGGGGAGGGCGTCTCGGGAGCCAGGAGGGATAGCCTTCCGAACCTTCGGATACCCTGGGGTGGGTGGACGAAGATGGTTGTTCGGAGAGTTCGCCGCGCTGGTCTGAAGGACCAGGGGATGCGCTCTTGGGAGAGTCTGTTGGGCTACTAGGCTGGAGTCGTGACATTTCGTTAATGAAATGGGTTTATCATGCAAAGGGAAGATAAAGTGAGGGCTCGTAATGGCGTGAACCTGACGTTGGTGTCGCGTTCGAGAAGATGTGATTTTTTTGGCTGTATTTTCCAAGTAAAATAACGATTAGAATGGGCGAGTAGTGAAGATAAAGGATGAGGATGGGCCTGAAACAAGAATGGGGAGCCTCGTGTTAGATCGGTGGCCTCGTGTGTCTGACTTTCCGGAAGTAAACAGCAGAAAGCTGAGCGAGGGAAACGAAGAGGACCCGCGTCGAAATCCAACACGCGTGCGCCCTGAAAAACCTCAACCACCTGGAATCCAAAAAAGGAAACAACACGCGCTTACCGGCCCATTACGAGACACAAACTTTCTCGAGTAAATTGCCTGGAAAAAATCAGTAACAGGGCGATAATAATAATAGGAAGCGCTGGCGAGAACAGTCCATTAGAAGCGTGTCCTTGTGACCCCTAGCAAGCGTTGCTAGGTATGTATAACATATGGAGAAAAGCAGAGAAAACAATAATGGCATCTTTCATTCATACAGGGACCATGTCAACGTCCCTCGGTGTAAAATGAAGAACGTCAGAACCCTCCCCATACACCGCATCCCAATCAAATTCACTCTGTTGGTTTTCCTTACCAAATGCTTCAACCAGTTTCGCAGCTTCTTCCGTTCCGTTCACGACAGGCCGCGCGTCCTCTTGGGCCTTTCCCTTGGCTCCCTGGCCATAGATACGCGATTCATCGGCCGACAGGAACGTCCCAATGTGTCGGAACGTCAAGCTGATACGCTCCCCGATCATGAACTGCTCTTCGGGGGACTTGAATTGTATCGGTCTGTTATCGCGATTGATCGCATGTAACCACTTGGCGTTCGTTTCTAGACCCAGCACAAACATTGAGTTGTGCGGCAGTGGGATCTTTTGTGACGGGCGGGGTACACCGCGTTGTCCCCCATTTGGCATACCATCTCGCTTCAGGCGAAGCGTCATGACGCGCTGTGCCCCGAGGCTAACATTGACGATCTTGGACCCACGCACGACGTCAATCGTCTTGTCCGAATGTTCAGAGATGTAGTCCGCGCCACTTCGATAATACTGAATGAGGACATGATTCACTGGGTGGTCGAGTACCTTTTGCACATGGGCACGGATCAAAGAGACCGTCGGGGAAAACGGGCAAAGTGCGGGAGATTCGTCGGCAGGATGACGGTATATGGGAAAACTAGGTTGTGATTAAAAGAAGGAGTGTGTCAAGGTCGGGCATAATGAGCCTTTTTTATCACCCACCTTCCGTCGGTTGCAATGTCCCCCTCTACGGCCACTAGTCGAGGAACCTCCCCGCCTACAGCGCGGATATCGTACCGCATGAGGGCATGCGGGGCAAATGCGAAGGGGGTTGAACGTACCCCGGTGATACATGATTTTCCACGCAACCTCCTTCCTCAGATTGTCAAACGCGACGTCTGCCAGGTCGGGCGGCAGAATGTCAAGCACAAGTCGAGAATCGCCCTCCCCGATGTTGTCACCTACTCCGAGGCTAGTTGATTCATGTCCTGGCCTGTGTGAATCGAACAAGATCAAACCGCGATACTACCGCAAGGATGCAAAATGCGCACATGGTGTGTACTGTGAA
This sequence comes from Tubosaeta brunneosetosa, assembly GCA_038094275.1. Lineage (NCBI taxonomy): Eukaryota > Fungi > Basidiomycota > Agaricomycetes > Boletales > Boletaceae > Tubosaeta > Tubosaeta brunneosetosa. Next base: position 731 of record JBBPTV010000725.1, on the reverse strand, counting down.
GGCGCCGGTATAATCGGATACGTTCCCGCCGTCGAGTGGGCGAGGAACTGAGGCCGAGGCGTGTACAGGCCGGGCAAGGCGGATGCCTCGTGTTCTGCGTTCTAGTGTGAGTCACAAACGTAGTTGTGTGTCAGCACTCCACGTTGTTCAAGGAACTTAGGGAGAGATCAATCACACAGCCACTGATGCCTCGAGGACACAACGTGTCTGAAAACTAACTGGCCATAAGTAATCAAGATCTCGACATCAGTGAAACTCGGGTCCGACGCATTGAACATCCAGTAAACGACCAGAGCACGTATGAGACTTGGATCCGGTCGTCGACGAGCTCCAGGCCTCCAACCCGATTTCGGAGTCAGATAAGCATATAACCACACTATCTAACCATCCACACGGAGAAACATGCACTGTCCAAAGGTATAGTTGCCTCCTCCAAGATACTTGGACTATTCTGACATCGAGCGCGAAGTCACAGTGAAAAGTTGTCTAGCGGCATCGCATTCAATTGACCAGGGACGCATGACACCCTTTTTGGTAGAACCATTCGGTGTTCCACACGTCGTCTGCCAGGAAAACAATGGTCAGCACAGAGGAGCGATAAGGACCTCTGTAGATGTAAAACGTACCTGTGATCTTGTTATTCAACCAACAAGGTAAGATCATGCGTGAGCAACTTAGATTGATGTCCTGTCCCAGATGGTACGCACTCGATCCGGGATGGGTTCTACTCT
>JBBPTV010000724.1:0-16046 GCA_038094275.1 Tubosaeta brunneosetosa | reverse complement strand
CATTCACCCAGATCCCTTCCAGCTGGAGAATCCCTCTCTGTGGCCTTTCGCGTCAAACCTGCGGGCCTGGGTGCGGTGAGCCTGAAGGGATGGTGGACGGACAAACAGTCCGACATGCTCCGCACCGCCTGCCACCCAACCGCAACGTATTACTTCAAACCCCTCTTCTCACTCCAGCGAATTGGTGAACGGCCATGGTCAGCATGGAAAAAAGATGAAGACGCTGGAGATTATGTGTAAGTACTCGACCTTGTTCGCAGCACTTCGTGGGCCTCAATTGTTTCCCAGCTGGCTAGAGGTCTATCCGACCTGGAAGCCGCTTGACAATGACGGTGACGAGTGGGAAGAGGATTGATGCATAACCTCGATGGTCGGTACTTGAAGAATCAGCGGGTACGTATGTTCCTGTATTGTGTTTATCTTTTGCGTTGTTTTCCGTTGCTATGCTATGCATCTTACGTCTTGTACAGCTTTCCGATATGCAGAATCCTGTATCCTCTTTGTGTGGTCCCATAAAGTAAATGTCGTACCCTCCATAAAGTTCTAGTCTGGTGACCTTATAGATATTTGCCGGTCACCAGACTAATTGAGTCCATCTGCCAGAAGAAAAACCGATCCGCAAGGTTTCTGTTGGAGATCAGCAGTGGCATTTAGCGTTTCCTAACTTTCACTCACGTTCAATATATGCTACAGTGCGAGCCGTGTCAGTCCCTTTCCTGCTCACAACCGACAGCTTTGGGCGAAAACTGAGGGACATCGGCTATCTACCATTATTGTGTCTGCTCCTACAACGCCTCTGCTCTGCTAGCAAGGTAACACACAGCTTACTTAAGCGTGGACAAGGTAACTTGCAGCATTGACCATCGATTACAGCACTCGGCTATATGCATAGGCGAGCGCACTTGAATCATAATGCGTTTAATTGAGTGGTGACCGTGACATTCCAGTCTGCGCCCGTCACGGCATACATGATTCATGTAAGGTACGTACGCTCACTGAATTACCAAAGCTGACTTGCTCGTGGTCGGATTGGCATGGTTTGTTCATTATTGCTGACGTCAACGACTGCGGCGTGTAGGAAATGTGGGCGTCGACCTGAGTGTCAGACAGATTTGTCTGACTCCGTCGGATCTAAACGCCTGCGTGTCAACGTTCCCGCACCTCGGAACATGGTGAGTCGATCGAAAGCCGCTCAGAGCGGTAACGCGACCATAAACGTCCGGGGCGAGACACGCTCTCGGCCGAGGCGTGCGAGTTCGACCACCATCGGCTTGGCAGGATGTCTTCAGCTGCGGTCAGGTGAGCGGATGATTATTGAGAAACCAATGGCTTCAATTGCGGTAGCATTTCATAGCCAACATACTTACCGATTCTTGGGCCTTGCTTCCAATTCAACGTGAGGAGGAATTTGTCAGGTACCTGACATGACGCCATTCCAAGTTTATGGTAATACCGGTACGCGGTGCCATTACATGATGATGTCCCAACTACATGATCGCATCTCTATTCTAGAATACTCACAATCAAGAGATGATGGAGCATTCCACTCAAGGATGACTTTTTTGAAACACTCACACTGCCCGCAGCATTGAAAAATCGCAGACCTTGATATTTGATCTGTGCATCCGGGTGACCGTCCCGTACAGCGTCTGCAGGATCAGCCCGAAGCATTTCCGAGCGCACTTTGAACCGCTGCGTTGGAAATCATCGACGGTTTCGTGACACGGCCTCGCCGGAGCATCACTGTGAAGCGGCGGATAGTCTTTTACCCTCTCGGCGGACATTTAGGGGCCCAGACGGCGTCCCAACGCGAAACAGGCACAAAGATACGGCGCATGCATATGAGGCTTATTAACTAGACGCTTGGCTGCCATCCCGAGTCGCCGCGTTGTGCCTATGTATGAGCTCATTGCTCCGGGTGTGTGACCCAACGACTATTTTCAATTTCGGGCACTGGCAAATAACCCGGACTTATGCGATGCGACGATGCTCCGAATCGCGCTGCAGTCCATATGTGGGATCTGGATGGCTCCAAAGACACTTTTTGTGGGGAAGCGGCGGTGCTGTTACAAGTATGAATGCATAAGAAATGCGGTGCCTCGAGTTTATGTTCTATCTGCGGGAGCAGAAACATTTCTCAGACGGATTTCAGAAGAATATGCGCGCAAAAGAGTGCATCGTCCAAATTCTGTCTGTCATATTTCAAGGAAAGAAGGCAAGGATGCGAATAGTCGGATTGCCTTGGCCTGATCATTCATGCGGAGATCCCCGATATCATTCATTACGCCAATAAACATCATGGCGTCATTATCGTCGAAGGGAAAAGGTCCTCTCCGATCAACCACGGAGATAGTCTCATCCTGTTTGCATCAAACCCCCAACCCTACGAATGTCTTGGGCAGCACAGGAGAGGCGGCCTCATATGTCCAACCCAAGAATGTCCTTATTCCGAGAAGTGTGCTGTCATGAAGCTGTCGAGGGCGATGCCAGGCGCGGTCACCGCAATAGAAAGAATAGCATGAAAGTAAACGCCAGTGAAAATTTACGTTGTTCGGCAGTACATGTGAGACGCTGGGGAAGACTCCGGATGCAATTGGCACGCTCTCCCCGCGAGACTATGCGATTACACGGCCCTGCATCCCCCGGTGGGTTGATCCCACACTGCAGGAACACGTCATGCGGAATTTGGTGGCTTTTGTCCGACAGCGCCCTGTTCGTAGCAATGGAAAGTTCTGGATCAACGCTTCGTCGACGGCCTATTTGCGCCCGCGACTAGACCGTTTCTCGAGGGAAAGTCATTGATTTCGGCACGTCGGCAATTCCATTCTGCGTCATCAATCAGCGTCCCATTACTATTGTTATTTGAAATATCTGGCACAAGCAAAAGTCATAAATACCTATTAGAGCTTTCATAGCGCGCGGGACCATAAATAACTCAATGAAACGAAGGAATATGAGCCTCCACGTCGGGGCAAGCCGAGTATGGACAGCGCCGCCTGGGAATGAGAAGAGATGAGGCCGTAAAAGGATAAGCGGCGGGGGAATAGCGTGAGGAATGGTCCAGGGAAAGGATATTTTAGTGTGGGGCGTCATCAGTGCTCTCGCAGCGACCCAATCTCAGCTGGGCGCACCGAGTCATATATCGTTGGGCGCTCGGAGACTGCGGTGTGACGGCAACTCCGTGGCAATGGGTCTGGGGACGTATATTGATCAACCTTCCAAATAGAGGTCCTGCACCGCTGCGCACCTTTTGACCACACGGCCCTTGTGCCTCGGAGTCTATGAGACCCAATGAAGCTGACGGCATCGCGTCCAGTGTTTCCCAAGGACCTCTGAAATGGGCGATGCAGATTGGTATGGAAATGGCGTCCGGGGTCAGAGGTCCATGGACCAGTCGCGTAAAGAGACCCGTATGGCCCCGATGACCTGGTTCGTAGCTGGGACGGTGTAATGGACGAACCCCTCGAGATGTCATCCACTGCGGTGTCAGGGCGTGCCTTTAGTGAGACAAGCCAGCACCTGGTACCTATGACAGTCAGCCGAGGTTCGCTGAGCCATCCCTGCGGTCTACATGGTGGTCTTGTGCCTAGCTGAGGCGGTGCCCTGGTAGTAGAACACCGCCACGGACGAGTCGTTCACCCGACTTGGCTCGTGAGTCAATGGCCTGGGTTGTAGGGGACAAGACGGTCCCGCGATGCGTCTAGCGATACGTCCAGAAGGTGGTTCGGTTCCGTAACAAGGTACTTAGCCTCCGGACACCTTGCGATTGCTGTGTCTGTTCTACCGTCCTTTTTTTTATTTTTTATTTTATTTCCTCCCCCGAATAGCAAGTGTTTTCCACCATCAAGGCGGTACTCTCGATAAATTTCGTGTCCAAGTCATTCGCTTCTGTAATGTTATAAGTCGGGAGGCTGCGCTCCCGACGATATAACAACCCCGAGATCGAATTCCGCACACTCGAGTTATCTTTCCCTTGCAACCGCCATCATCATCCCTTCTCACACATCCCAGACGTCCTCCTTCTTCGCGTTCTTCCGCGCACTCCTTCGCAGAGTGTCTCCTCGTCGCTCGCGTCGCACCCACGGTTACTCCAAGATGTCGCTTCCCAAAAAGCAGGTCCGTTTCGGCAACGACAACATCTTTTACTCCCCTCAGTCCATGTCCTCCCCGGCCCTCTCAGAGTCGTCGCTCCCTTCGTCAGGCGACTCCTCGGGCCCCCACACCCCTCCCCAGAACATCTTTCCCTTGCCTCCGCTCCCCGATGGCCCCGTTGCCATCCATCCCGTGCTCGCATTCCATCCCTATGTCCCGCCCATCGTCTATGATGTCTCGTCTCCACCCCACACGCTTGCGCCCAACATGCATGCCTCTCCAAGGAGCCTCCCCGCTGCTGTACTCGAGGAACCAGCCACGCAGCCTGGCATGTACACCATGACACTCCTCATCGAGCAGTTCCCGTGGCGGCTGGTCATTCCACCCACCAAGCATTACGTTTCGGTCCGTGACCTCATCGAAGCCCTGTACTGCTTCCTCCGTCACCCTGTGCTGCAAACCGAGTACAACATGCTGCCAACGCAGGCACTCAAGGACGAGGTGTCCATTGCGTTCCACAGCCGTTGCAGCCGTGCACCGTCGAAAGAGGCGGCCGAAGAGCAGTACCAAAAGGGTGTGAAGCGGGTTGACTTCCTGCAGGGCCGGACACGGTTCATGGGGTTGTCGAGCACCAAGGTCGGTCCTGACGTCTGGATCCTGAACCTCGCTTGAATGCGGAGCGCTATCCTTATACTCTATTTCTTCACTCGCTTCATGTTTCCTCCGTCTCTCTTTGTCATGTCGGACTGATAAAACACATAAAACAAGGCACGAATCTTGAAGGACAGTATATCCTAGGCATTGTAGCATACGTACTGGTTTGTTATTCATATCATTATACCTCTTAGTATCCTCTTTTCTTTTTCGCCCTTGCTTTACTAGATTGCCTGCTTTTCATCGCGGAAGGGTTTGTAATGGTACTAGGCAGTGTAGACGATGCAGTGGAATAAAGTGTGTACAATATGTTGATGTGTCGAGCACAGATCAGTTGTCTCGGTGACTGTCTCGCTGCGCCCACCCAGTGTTTCATCCCCACACTTCATGATAGCAACAACCTCTCTGACTGATATGACTTTACACAGCCACATATGACGACACTGACAGTAGAGGGGCACGTTACCGGGTAGAAAACGACGACGTCACGAGGAAACACGTGTACGCTCTCATCCGCCATGTCAGCACAAGAACCTGAAAAACACCATCCCAGTTTCGGAGAGAAGATCAAGTGAGTTCACTCCTGATGTCTGTCTCTCACCACTACATTGCTTCCACAGAGGAGCCGCTCACGTCGTTCATGGTATGTTAACCCCCTATCCGTATGCGACGCCCATTCATCATACCCAAACAGGCCTCGGTGAAAACATACGCGGATCCGTGATGGGCGCCGTCGAGCAGGTCTCAGGTTCAGAAGAAGCCAAGGCCAGAGAAGAAGACATCGTCGCCAAAGGTCGCTCTGAGATTGAGCAGGGCGTTGCGCAGATGAGAGGCACCCCACCTGGTGTGGCCAGCACGACTACAACCGCAACTCAGGTGGGGACCCAAACAAGTGACCATTCCCAGCCCCAGCAGCAGCAGCCTACAAAGCAGGATGTGTCCGGTGCAGTACCAGCTTCCCCGGCCACTGTTGGAATGGGGACCGAGGGTGAACAGGCGCAAGCGACGCAAACAGATCCAAGTAAGACTCAAAAGGGTATCTGAAAAGGTGAGGATATCATTTGAAGAGGGACAGAACGTAGGCCTATGAAATGTGCGTAGGAGCTTAGTTTCGGCCGAAAACGGAGTCTTTGTAGTATTAACAATGCTACTGCAACCTTCTTGTACACTTTTGGCAGGCTTGAGTCGGCACACCCATCGTGGGTCCAACTGTGTGACTGTTTATCCGCCTCTTGTGCTCAGAACGCCATGCATGTGCTCGAATAGACCTCTTCCCTGTCCATACACTGTCGTTCCCACTGCTGATGCCTTCAGATTTCTCTTTGCGGGAGCGCTTCTGGCGCGATGTCGCGATAGCAGCCGGTCCCAGGGACTTGGATCCCAGCGCCATTCGCGAAGCCGTTGAGGATATGATGCGCAACTACCGTCTGGACCAAGTACCGGGCTTTGAGATCGGCGCTGAAGACGTCAACGTGCCAGATACCAGCGATTTCCCCAATCACTCTACTTTTGCCCCCGTATTTTCTCAGAGTATCTCCAACACGTCGTCCGCGGGCTGTTTTGACATTGCCAGACCGATCTTTGTTGGCCCCCGCCGTTTCCTACGTCGTCGCAGAAGTTGCCCCGAGCCTCTCAGTCCCGGTCACTTTCCAGCCGGTGGGAATCCTGGTATACAGGCGAATACGGGTAACGCTTTGAACCCGACGCGCATGCCTCGTTGTTACTGACTTTCGCCGTCCATTGCAGATCAATCCCATGCACCCCCCCAACCTGCGCCGATCACCAACGGTCCTTCTCTATGGAATCACCCACTACCGTTACCTCCCACTGCACCCAACCACTATGTCTGGACGTACCCCACAGGCCATCTGGCATGGAGTCCCCATCCTCAGCCCAACCCATATACCCCTTACCCACTAAGCCCTTGGGCGGCCCTCGCCTTCACAGGCGGCCATCCTCTCCCTGGCACGATGCCCCAATGGACACCTGGCACGTGGCCCCCGCTCGACTGGGCCCGCGACGTCCCCATCCGCCTCTCGCCATACATCATCCCCAACCCCAACAACGCCCATCTCCCCTTGATCGACTGGAACGTCACCAAACATCCCTCCTCGGCGAAACGACTCACGCCGAACCACGTCATCGTCGACATGTCCAGCATCTGGGGAGACGCCATCACAGACACAAACACCCACACCGTCTTTGTCGCGTGCGACATCGGGTACATGTCCACCCTCTGGGGTCCGATCGTGATCGATCAGAGCAAGCACGTGACGCTCCGTGATCTGTTCGAGGCCATCTACCACTACTTTCAGATCCCGTTGACATACCCAGAGGTGAACTACATTCTCAACCTCCATCCGGACAATTATCGGCGGATGACGGACGCGTACCATGTCCGGTGTCGGGAGAGCGCGGCGTTACCGGGATGGGAGGCGATGCAGGGATATCGGAGGGCGGACGTGTTGGGTGATCGTAGGTATTGGTGGGGTGTGTGGATATCGTCGCACAACGGCGCTTGGTGGCTCAACTTGGGACTCATCAACCCATCGCATCGGAAACCTTCCCGCTAAGGCGCTTTCATTCGTTTACAGTTTACAGGCGTGTCTGTGGCCCTGCGATCTCGTCTAGATCCGTCTTGACGGCTCTTTTTTCCTTTTCTTGGTCACGACACATGATTTGGGGACTTGTTGGGAATCAATGACTCTAGAACGCTTGTAGCCACTAGTCTTTAGATTAGATACTCTAGTTCGGTCGACTAATTCCGCATGGCAGTGTCGTTCGTACCCTTTTCATTAACACCATACGTCCTGAAGTCTAGTAATTGGTAATTCATATGGAGTCGGGGACATGCCAGATCGCATATATTGCATTGTCCACATCGGTCTTACGATGAATGGTTTGTAGACAGCTCAACATAATTGCCGTGCGTCTGGCATCCCTGGATCAAGGATGCATACTTGATTTAGATTAGTTCAATGGCGTCATCCATCAACATCAATCAGAACTGCCAGCAAACCACGTTACGTTATCGGTCCACCACCGCTTGTAATCGTGCCACCATACGAATCGATCAGCGGCGTGTCAAAAACGGCATAGTTGAGATAGACGATCGGATCGGAGGCATCGCGGTCGCGGTCACGTTCAATCTGGGTAGCGTGTCCACTCAGCATCTTTGCGCTCTCCCGTACCGCTTCTCAAACAGCCTGGTCGGGAAACAACCACACGTAGTAGATATTGAACGGGAAGCAGGGTTGGGGAGGTATGCGGCCGTGTCGGGGTCGAAGAACACCGGGAGAAAAAGTTCCACGTCATACGAAATTTAAAAAAATCTGCGTCTGCAAAACGCCGCTGGATGGCGACTTTGGCTGCCTTGGGAGCTGCGACGTTTTCCGCAAAATTTGCCGTCGCTTGGGTTATTTGATCGCTGAGCGGGCTATCAAGCCACCTTCGCGTCCTTCATCAAACAAACGGACGAGCGTCTGGGATCGATGCGTGCGTGCCCAAGCGTGTTGCGGGGAAGTCTTGAACATAAATCTGGTGACGATGTCCTACAGATGATAAGCAGTGAGTCGCTGGCAGGTGCGACATACGTACAAAATTATTCAGGCTGCCCTACCAAGTATTCGATAAAAGAATGGCGCTCCATCATATTGATAGCTGTCTCATTTGGCATAACCAGAAACGTTTGTACAATGTCGGTAGTCAAGCTATACTGATTCGTGAGCCACGCGTTCGTCTAGCTCTGAGAAACTTATACTTTTTTTCCGCAGCAATCTGGAAACAGTACCATAGTGTTTAGCGTCAGTGGAAAAAAGTCCGTCGCCACTGACGGCTTGGGAATAATCGCTTGGCCGCGATAGAAAGCAGGCACGAATGGAATTAATAGGCACTCGTAGAAGATACTGCAGAAGATCATTACATACCAATCCTTTGAGTACAATCAGCTGACCTTAGTTCGTGCGCTAGGGTTTACTAGCCGCGCTTGTGGAGGCCTCCTATTCTTAGAAAGGTTAGAAGGGCAGACTCCACACAATTTACTCACCTTTGACTGACAGAAGAAAAACAAAGAGAACCTAATCGAGACTGAACACATGACCTTTCTGTCGTGTGGGTAGCTTCTGGAGCCGGGACAAACAAAAACTGGTGGGAGAACGAGCGCCGTGTAGGGTGTCGTGGTCTTGCACCAGTATCTAAATCACCTATCTCAGGTTTTGGTTGGCAAGTTGCACGATAGCCCACGAAAACGCAGTTTCAGGACTCAAAGCCAAAGTACAATCCCAAGGTCTTCAAAAGTCGCAGAAGACATCTGGGACTACAATCTGCTTTCTTTATATTGTCGCATACCCCTTGTTCTTTAGCAATGAGTATGCGATAACGGAATACGACAATGGCGTCATCAGAAACACTTATGAAAGCATGCATCAAAGTGGCTTACAGTTTGTGCTGGAGGTGAGATTTCGCAGAGCATTTCTATTAAATAATCCTGTGGATAGATTGTTGTGACGTGTCAGGGCACAAGGACAAGGGAAACCAATTTAAAAGGTCAATGATATTCGAAGACAATATTATTATTCTGCCACCAGACAACAGGCGACCTTGTATTGAGACATAACGAGCACACTCACAATAGACATGAATAAACATGAATACCCACAGAGAAGCGCCGCGCCTGAAAGGGGTCTGGAAAAACTCAGTGAGTGGCGTTGGTGCATCTGGCAAGAAGCATAATAAGCGTGGAATGTTGAAATCGAAATAACATTCCACAGCACCTGCGTGGTACTGGGACCTCAACATTTTGCTGAACTCGCAGACCAGCTTCGCAGCTTGATACCTACAGCCGTGTAGAAGCATACATTGATGGATATGTGTCATTTTCAAAGCCAATAATGCCTTGGAATGAAATTTGTGTCGACGAGGTATCCGCAGGCAGATTCAAAGGTCGCACATGGGTCAAATTTGGGAAAAGGGTAGGACTAAAGCCAATCATATTCAGCGCAAAATGGAAAGACGAAAGTCTAGTTGAGGGCCAAGTCTGAAGACACGTGAACCTTATGTAAGCTTATTGTTCAAACATTCCGTCATCTTTAGTTTTTGACGGGCAACTTGTTGCTATCCAGGATGACATGAGAACAAGGCTAAATTGAACTTTCCGGTATGTTCTTCTTGAAGCGCTGTGAGGGGGCGATGCTGGGATGATGACAAACCCCGAAGGGCCAGGGTCTTGGCGTTGGCAGGACTCAGTCAATTTGACTCGATGCCCTTGCCTGGGCTCTGAGCAGCTCAACAACTATTATAATACCCTTCTCCAATTCCTACAGCAAAGTGATTTAGTTGCCCGCCATCTACCAGCTGGTAAGCCACCCTCGAGTTTTTTTTGTAGCCTAATGACACCATAACGATCAGCCTGGCACTGGTATCTCCACAAAGGTACTCGAGCAGGGTCCAGAAAGATTCTTCGGTCATTGAGCTACGCCGCAGGTGGCTGTGAGGTACGTAGCCCAAAGGCTGTGATGGATGACAATTGTAGCTGGCGCCTAAAGCTGTGTCTGACGCCTATCTTTTCAGATATAACATACAGTCTCGTCCGCAACCTGATCATCGATCATCATGTCTGGTCCATATGTCTACACACCACCAGCCTTCGAGCCCACGCCTTATCTTGGGTACGGGCCATACACACAACGTTCTCCCTTCATCCCTCCCGCCGCCCTGTACCCGTCGTCCCCGTACCTCAGACCGCGCACACCCATGGATGAGCAGTTTGAGGATGCCTTTTGGAACCCTCCCGCCCGCGCTCGCAGGCCATCATGGCACGGAGCGCTTCCATCCAGTCCCTTCCTTTCAGCCCCGTCCACACCTAACCACAGCCGAAGAAGGTCCTTTGGTGGAGGTTTTAGGCCTTGGGAACCGGCCTCTCCGTGGGCTGGGACTTCCTACTTCCAGATCCACCCCCTCCTGAACGGAGAGGCGCCTCGCACGGACTTTTACTTTGACCTCGCCTCGCCATCCTTTACCCCCCTCAAATGGATTGGACCTGGGCAATCTGCTATAATTTCAGCGGAGGAACTCAATTCCCCTGCGACTTATCCCCCCATCACGCGGATGCGTATTACGCACGACGCTATCCCTCGATGGCCAATCGACTTGGAGTTTCATTATGATGGGTACACTGCTCCTACTACCCCGCCTCCGATCACACTTGGCGACGTACTCTATATGATCCACTCCTCGCTTCGTAGGCAGATCACCCATGATGACTGGGCTGAGCTCAGCGTATCCGAGGAGACTGCGATTGCGCGTGCGTATACGCGGAGATACCGCAGCGCACCATCGTCAGCGCAGGTAGAGGCGAGTCAGGGAGTGAGACGGGTCGACTATTTGCTGGATAAGCACAACTTCAGAGGGTTGCTCAGAACACACGATGAAGATGGGTTCTATCACTGGAGGCTACTCACAGCCTAAACGTCGTGTTTCTACGGCAGCTATCTTGCTGATATACCCCAACGATAGATGAGATATTTTGAATCACAACTTATGTACTTATGACTTGTATGCTATGGACCTGTATGGACGTACGATTAGTGCCTTTATTACTGTATGTAGTGCCGTAAGGAAATGTGTCTTGATAGAGAATTTGTTTGACATGACGACCCAGCCGACGGAAGCAGTGCGATCAAGGGTCGTCAAAGGAACATGCACGATAATAGATATGTATATTAGTACATTGCACCCTCGGTGGACAAGCTCGCTCCACGGGTGGGGAGGGAAAGAAGGAAGACAGGATATCATTGCTCAAAGGGGATGACAAGGGCGTACTTACAACACTACGCCACGCCGTGTGCTACATACCGCGTGACTCAGCAATAGACAGTCCCGAAGTCAAGATTCGCGCCGCGAATAGCCTGCAAGTAACCGTGTTCTGAACGAGGGGGAAAAGATCAACAAAACTGTGTCGAAGCAGGTCACACGCCTTACCATATTCCCAGAGATTGTTGCTAGACCCGTTCTCGGCGCCGTGGTCATGCACCCTCTTCTTCTTCCACAGACCCTGGAATCCAAGCTCGGAAACCGCATGCTGGTCTGTAACGTTGTGTAAAAGGAAATGGTATGCGTCCTCCCAGCCCTGCTCAAATCCCTTGCCGAAACGCCAGTGTTCGTAATGCCCTGGGTACCGAGCCCAATAAGAAGTATGTTGACCTTCAAAGCCAACCTGTGAAATGAGGACTAAAGGATTCCAAAATTGACCTGACCTAGAGCCTGATCCAATGCGACAGCCTTTCTGCCCGCTCTATCTGGGTCGTGAACAGGAACATTCTTCCTTGGATACATGCCAACGCGATCTGGAAAGACGCCTCCCTCTACCACATCTCTAAAGGACCACCCAAGATCGCCACGGGCCTCCTTCTTGTATGTCCAGAAGAACCATCCCGCACAATATTGCTCGAACAAGGCAATCTGTGCTGCAATATATTGCGCTCTTTCTTCACGTTCATCGATGGGACCTTGTAGCGAACCAGGATTGAGCCCGCCAGACCATTCCCCAACTACAAGGGCACCCCCGACATTCTCAAGTATACCCGTAACCCGTGCAAACGTTTGCGGTGTCTGTGCGTTTGGATCCATCAGCGACATGGAATGCTGTGCGACTGGTGTTGAGATATCTGCTGGTGTAAAACAGCGATACAGATGGTGGTCTAGACAAACAGGTGCGGTGGTCTCGGGGAGCGATCTGACGAAGTGGGCATAGTCATCCGACATCCAACAGTCAGATATGTAAATAGGCAGACCAGCCTCGATGCTGCGGAGTTCTTTAATCGCTTTTCTGTACCATTCCCTCAACGTGGAATGAGACGGGGGTTTGGGCTCGTTCAGTAGCTCGATTCCAACAATGTTATTGATCGGAGGACTGTGTTCCGACCGCAACGACCGCACTGCAAGCAGCAGAGTGCGGAGGGCCCGGAGAGTAAGCTCGAGGTTGGATCTAGTGGTAAATTGGACTGTTGGAGAAGAAGTCCCTGAGTGAGAATCTTGGTTTTGCTTGCCAGGGGCGGCGTGCAAGTCTGTATGAACTACATTAGGATATTGCAGAGGAGGGAAGGATTCACAAACCGAATAGGACGCCGATGCCATGGAGTTGAGCGGTCTCGACCGCTTGCACGAGTCGGATCCACGCACCCCCGAATACATTATCAAACCCATGGAAGTCCGTCCCTGCTAGTAAGGCACGATCAAGACTGCACAGGTGATAATATCCAATCTGTGTGTATAGTCGAGTGATTTAGATACCTGAGACGGTGTTCGTGGCGTACTGGGATCCGCACGGCATTTATGCCCTTGGCAGCAAGCCACTCGAAATCCCTGTTGGTGATCCATGAATCCCAATGACGCTCCAGGATTTCCTTTGCATGAGAGCCCCTGGCGACATCTAGGTCACTCTGTCCAGGTGGCGCTGCGAGCGCAAACGGAGTCTCTGCGATCCATCGCTCCAGCACGAACCAACAGCCTGTTCAGGAGTCATGAGCCAGTTCGGCGTGTGGATACAGAGAACTTACCAAGATTTACGCCCCTCTGCCTTCGATAACGATAGAATTGTTCATCCGTGACGTTCTTATCATCTAAATCTACGGGTGGGTGGCCCTGCGAAGGGGCGATATGAAGTTTGTTCAAAAGTTTTCCAAGAATGGGGCTCATGGCTGGTTTGATTAAGCTACCGTTTGGTTACTAATCTGCCTCTTCTTCTTCTACGAGCGTGTGATGCGATCGGAGCGCTGTGTAGCCACCAGTCAAGTGGTAGGCCGCGTCGCAAGTCGGCCAGATCTGCCTGTGTCGCAGTTGCTTGAATCTGCAATGAATCTTGGGCACGATCAACGATCGACCAGGAGAGCATCTTCATCTTCATTTCGGCTAGTAGCCGCATGCTTAATGGCCTCGCGTCTCCTGTCCGCCCTGCCACACGGTGCGATAGGCAGATAGCCCACTCCCACACCACAGGTGGTTCCAGACCAGTGAGTAATCCCAACTTGACCCGCGTTCATTTCGCTTTCTCCGCGACACCGCTGGTGTGGTCCCCGATTTCCGCCCGACTACACATGGACACCTCAGATCGCGTTTTTCATACTCCCATTGACACATCGCACTCACGGAGATAGGCTGGTTTCGATTGGAAGCCTCATTTTGACTCAACCAGCGCGGCTCGAAATGCGGCGAACAGACATGGTTATATGTTCAGAATATTCCTAGGGATCGTGCTCCCCAAGCGATGAGGACGTACCAATGGCGGCGGTCGCGTCGGCGCTAACCCTCCATGGTCGTAAATGGCGAACATGCGGTCGCCACGCTCCCTCGGGAAGTGAAACGCAGGCGATTATCCAAACCCAACTTACTCAAACAGACTAAACGCAAAACGCCGACCCAATCATAATCACTTCGCTTCACGTTTACCTCAGCTGTCCCCTCAGATCTGGCTCAGACCACCCTCTTCTTCTTGCCCACGCTGTTTGCATGACTGCACACCCTTGAGGACTGCATGGATATTCCGGACAAATCGAAGACGTGATATTTGGACCTGCTGCCAAATGTTGCCATTTGAATCAAGATATCTTTCCAATCCGGTACGTGTTGCGCTTTCGGCCTGAGGCCCTCCTAGGAATCCGGCACGACGGCGGGGCACTCAGCCCGCCGTTTTTTATTTTATCTAATTTTTTTCTGGGGGTCCTCTTACTTCAATTTATCGCTTTGTCTAGAACCTGAAAGTGGTGTTCGTCACAGACCCTGAGTCTATATAAATAGTCGAACACTAGCCGCAGTCTCCTACCCACTGCCAGGTCTCTGTTCGAAAGTACAAGGCTTTGCGTTAACGACCAACTGAACGAAACATTATGACTTCTTACTTGCGCTACATCTTTGGTGGACACTCTCGTGACAGCTCTCCGTCTCGCGAGCAGTCTTCAAGGTCTCATTGGCGCTCTCGCTCCCAGCCAACCCCAAATTATATCTACGCGACTCCGAGCGCATGCTCTGCTGGGCCCATGTCCCCGCCTCGTTTGAAGACCAAGCGTAGCAATAGCTATTCTGCTCGCACAACTGCTCCTTCTCCATTGCGGTATAACGCCTTTGACACGGCTCCTCAACCGTCTGGCTCTTCTGGTGAAGTGAGGTATGGGTCATCGTCCAAGGCTGAGCGGTCGCCATTGTATCGGCGTGCGAGTTACAAGTCTTCTGAGCATCGTACGTGTTCATGTTTATTTCTGACTTTGACTGACCCTTCTATGAAGTCGCGCATTATGCTATGCCACACACCCCAACCATGACGCCGTCTGTGTCATTTGGGCCGTCTTCTCGTACGAACTCAAGTTCATCGCTCCTTCCTGGGTCCGCACCTCCTGGATCGTCTGTTGGCAGCTCTTCGCACCACGTAAGATATGAGCGACGACCGTCGCTAAGACACAATCCCGCCTGGCAGGGTAGCATGTCTTCCGCCACAGGATCCGTGCATTCTCGTACGTCTTATCGTACTTTAGATTCGCCTGCTTGGCTGATTTCCCACGCACGTTTAGACGCAGGCAGCACAGAGCCCAGAGTTCACCACCCAACCACCTTGCACATGCATCCACTGTTCGCTTCGACACGATTGCATAGTGCGCCTATATCTTACGATATCACGTACACACCTTCCTCGCGTACTGTCCTTGACCGTACGACCCATACAGCCGTCCCTGCACACACGCTTTCGCAGCCGGCCACAGACCCACCGACACCGGCTGCTTCGCGTCTTGTGCTCCGCTCTGACAAGTTCCCATGGCCAGTTGTTGTCGGTCCGTCCACGTCTTCCCCAAGCGGTGCTGGCTTTTATGTTGGTAGCTCCTCGGGCAAAGCTGGTCGATCGTCGAACATCACGAACCTGGATCTGCTCTACTCTCTCCACACAACACTCTTAACGAGGGTAACCCCGCAGGAGTGGGAAGCACTAGGGCATGGCAGTCGTGGGCAGCGCAAGGTCACTCGCGCTTATGAGAAACGATGCGCCAAGATGGGTGGCGGATGGGAGGGCGGCGTCCGTCGTCTGGACTGGCTCCACGGTAAAACGAGGCTGATTGGTATCGAGGTGGAGAAACACAACAATGGCCACAGTACAGGCAAGCTCGTCTTTGGCAAAGCTTGAGCGAAAGTGCGTTCACCTAGCGCGCGTACACACACACTCCCTCCTTTTTGTTCTATATTCGAACCCTCTGACTTTCTTTTTGTGGTATCATGGGGCCGGTCGAGTTTGCCGACGAAAAAAGGAGCCTCATCCGGCG
>JBBPTV010000723.1:0-16061 GCA_038094275.1 Tubosaeta brunneosetosa | reverse complement strand
TGTAAAAATTGCAAATGCTAATGACAGAAGGTTTCATGAAGTAAAGGCACTGCTAGACAGTGGCGCAAATGAAACATTCATTGACGCAACATGTGCACGGAAATTACATCTTGATTTGAAACCACTACGAACCCCCATCCCTGTGTACAACGTTGACGGATCTAAGAACAGTGCTGGAAGCATTACGCATTCTGCAGAAGTTATAATCCAATTCCAAGGTCACCGTGAAAAGATTACGGCAGAGATTACGGATTTGGGCAAAAATGATGTCGTAATAGGGTATAATTGGCTACGTCACCATAATCCTGAAATCGATTGGAAATCCGGAAAAGTCCAGATGACTAGATGTCCAAGAAGCTGTGGACTTCTCCAGGATAGAAGCATACATAAAGTTCAATGTGATGAAGAAGAGCAGGACGAAGCGTGGACCGCTTACTTAGTCCGCTCTGCTACCACTAAAGAAGAAGTGAAAAAAGAGACTGCAGAAGAATTAGTTCCAAAGCAGTATCATAAATGGCTTAATGTGTTTCAGAAGAAGGATTTGGAAAGAATGCTGATCCGGAAACCATGGGATCACACAATTGAGCTGAAGGAAATGTTCC
Organism: Tubosaeta brunneosetosa; assembly: GCA_038094275.1. Lineage (NCBI taxonomy): Eukaryota > Fungi > Basidiomycota > Agaricomycetes > Boletales > Boletaceae > Tubosaeta > Tubosaeta brunneosetosa. The sequence goes on along the minus strand of JBBPTV010000723.1, from coordinate 15,459 downwards.
AGCCTAAGAAAGGCAGGCTCATCCTGCTTTCGCCAACAGAACAGGAAGAAGTTTCCACGTTCATTGATGATCAGCTAAGAAAAGGGTACATTCGCCCAAGTAAAAGTCCTCAAACAGTACCAGTATTCTTTGTGCCAAAGAAGGATGGACGCAAACAAATGGTCCAGGATTACAGGTATCTGAATGAGCATATGGTTAAAAATAATTACCCGTTACCGTTGATCGGACAACTGGTGGATAAGCTCAAAGGAGCTAAACTCTTTACGAAAATGGATCTCAGATGGGGATACAACAATGTACGCATCAAAGAAGGAGATGAATGGAAAGCGGTGTTTGTTTGTTTCTGTGGAGCTTACGAACCCCTCGTGATGTACTTCAGGCTTTGTAACTCCCCTGCCACATTCCAAGCGATGATGAATGAAATCTTCACAGATATGGAAGATGTCGTGGTAGTCTATATTGATGATCTTCTAATATTTACACACACAGAAAACCAAGAGGAGCACAATAAGATCGTAAAAGAAGTTCTCTGACGGTTAGAAGAAAACAATTTGTTTGTAAAACCAGAGAAGTGTTTCTTCTTGCAAAAGGAAGTGGAATTCTTAGGAATGACAATTGGCCAAGATGGTATCAAGATGGATGAAGACAAGGTATCTGCCATGCTTGATTGGCCTGTGCTGAAGAATCTCCGAGGAGTTAGAAGTTTTCTAGGATTGGCAAACTTCTACAGACGTTTCATTAAAGATTACACGATAGTGGCTAGACCACTGAATGATTTGACAAGAAAAGATGTTCCATTTATTTGGACAGAAAAAGAACAGCACACGTTTGACACGCTTAAAAGGAAGTTTACGACAGCACTGATTCTCGCATTCCCAGATAATGACGGAGAATTTCGGTTGGAAACGGACACCTCGGATTTTGCCACTGGCGCCGTTCTGTCGGTAAAACTAGAAGAAGACGAAAAATGGCACCCAGTTGCATTCTATTCACATTCCATGTCTGACGCAGAAAGAAATTACCAAGTGTTTGATAAAGAAATGTTAAGTGTCATACGGGCATTGGAACAATGGAGGCACTACTTGGAAGGCACAAAGAAGTCATTTGAGATCTGGAATGACCACGCAAATTTGCAATGGTTTATGCAGAAGCAAGATCTCAATTGCCGCCAAGCTAGATGGGCACAATACTTATCACGTTTTAACTTCATGTGGGTCCACAAGCCTGGAGCCACTATGACAAAAGTAGACGCATTGTCACGAAGGGAAGACCATGCAGAAGGAATTGATGCCAACAATAAGGCACAATTGATGATTACCCTGGACAAAATTAGAAGTACGCAAGTCATCTCAATGGAGGATGAAGGGGATAAAATACTGGATGACATACGAGTATCCACCCTGAAGCTGAAAGAATCAGATGTACGACACCTCGAAGGCCTAGGGGCAGAAGTAAACTTCAACAGAGTGTTCATTAACAGGAAAGGGCAAGTCTTTGTCCCTGACGACGAAGATCTGAGAAGATGGGTCATTACGTTGCACCATGACTCAGTTGTCGCAGGACATCCAGGAAAAGAAAAGACAAACGATCTCATCGCTAGAAGTTACTATTGGTCAAACATGGCTAAAGAAGTTGAAACTTATGTTTCACATTGTTCGCGATATCAGAAAATGAAAACTGGAAATAAACTGCCAGCCGGTTTGATGAATCCCCTTGAATTGGCTAACATGCCATGGGAAGATGTTTCAGCCAATTTCATAACGGATCTGCCAGAATCAAATGGATTCAATGCTATCCTAGTGGTAGTTGACAGATTCTCGAAAGAAGTTGAGTTTATACCCACAGATAAAACAGTTTCTGCTTTGGGAACAGCAAAATTATATTTGGAAAGAGTTTGGACAAATCACGGGCTCCCACGTTCGATTGTTTCAGATCGGGGACCCCAGTTTGCATCTCAAGTAATGAAGGATCTCTGTATCCGATTAGGAATAAAACCATGGCTTAGCACCACTTATCACCTGCAAACAGACAGGCAGACGGAGAGGGTCAATGGAGACCTTCAACAGTATCTCAGAATCTTTTGCTGCGATCATCAAGAAGATTGGCCAAAGTGGCTTTCTCTTGCGCAGTTCGCACACAATAACCACAAATCGTCCACAACCAAGAAAACTCCGTTTGAGGTTACCCGGACTTACCAGCCATGGATGGGAACGGAACCTGGCAGTTCTAAAGCCCCCGCTGCAGATGTTTTTGTTGATAAAGTTCAGAGGATGTTTGACGAAGTGCGTGCAAACTTAGGTTTGGCACAAGATAAAATGAAAAAGAATGCCACATCATGGTGAAGTGTTGCTCCTGCTTATGCAGTCGGTGATGAAGTTTTACTTGCTATGGATAATTTGCGCTTGATGCGCCAAAGTAAAAAGATGTCTGAAAAATGGCTTGGTCCATTTAAGGTTGAAGAACTCATTGGCAGCAATGCCATAAAGTTGAAGTTACCATGGACGATGAAAATCCATCCGGTGGTTAATGTTTCTAAAATAAAACCATTTAAAGATCGCCTTTTTGGGCAACCCATTTTTGAACCCAGACCGGTACTAGTTACCGAGGACCGAGATGAAGAATATGAAGTTGACCACATCGTTGATGCTTGCCACAAAGGACGTGGTTGGGAATATCTAGTTCATTGGGCTGGATATGATGATAGTGCTCGCACATGGCAATCGAAGAAGGATCTTTCTAATGTGTAAGCTGCCTTAGAACTCTTCCATGAACGAAATCCTCACCTCTTTCTTTGAGAAACCTTTACAGAGTGCCTTGGTCTCTTCAATCCATACCCTGAAGTTTGGTGCACTGCCATGGATCGTCTGGAATCCGACCCATAGAGGGGGGGTAGTGTTACGGTCTCATATTTTCACCTTACGCTTTCATCTTTTTCCGTTATCTTATCATAACAGGATCTTATCAAGGGTACAGCCATGCTATGCAGTAAGTGCTGACACACATATCCGATCTGATCTATGACTCACACAAACTCATTTCATTTCTTTGAAACATGTTTTATCCTTTTAATTTCCGTTTCTTCCATTCTGCCACACCTCGTGTGTGCCTCATGTTTCTTATCTTGGCTGTGTCCACAGCCTTACATGTGTTTCACTCATGTTCTTCATTTCCATGCTGTGCATGGCTATGCTCCTTATCTCTAGGGTTTAGGGTATTACCATATTAGTGACTCATCGATAGATTAGGTCACAACATGTACATACAGTATGGATAGTATATAAAGGCCAAGGGCTTGCCTGGGATGTCTCCCCAGTCAAGTTCACTTGGAGTATTCCTTCAAACTCCTTGTGATTTCTCTTTTCTTGGCAAAGGTTGCCACCACTTTGATGTTTATGCCTTCACTGGTTTGAAGTCGTTTCACATGTCAACTGGAGATGATGGTCCGGTGCTCTAGATCTAGGAGTTTGTATGCTTGCTGTCTGTGTGTGTAGCCAAGCATAACACATTTTCATCTGTGGGCTTGGAATTTTCCTTTTCGCTGCTCTTTTGGGATTAAGGCATATCTGATACATCCGAAAGGCTGGAACAGAGTGGAGTTTACCGGTCGCTTGAATATTGCGTGGTATGGCATGTCTCTGTTTAAGGCAGAGGTTGGACTCCGGGCGGAGATGTATGCAGTGGTGGACATGGCATCTGTCCAAAAGGATTTTGGGAGTTTGGAATCCTTGAGCATGAAGTTGGCAAGGAGTGACAGTGTTTGGTTCATGCGTTCAGCCAGTCCATTTTGTTCCGGAGTGTATGGTGTGGAGGTTTCTAGGAATGTACCTTTGCTTCTGAGTACATCTTTGAAGTCCTTATTTGTGTACTTGCTCCCCCCATCACTTTGGATAAACTGGACATGTAGGTCCGAGAAGTATTCCATAGTGATTTCCGTGTGGAGGAAGTTTTGGACATCAGACTTCCAGCGGAGATAGGTGTCATGGACATCACTTTTGTGCTTGGGGAAATAGATCCACGGGAATCGACTGTAGTCATCAACAATTAGGAGCCAGTACCTGTAGCCCTCATGGGATTTCAGGGATATTGGACCTTCGACGTCCATGTGTACCATTTGTAGAGGAGCTAAGGTGTGTGGGTACTCATGTGATTTGAAGGGTAGTTTCTTTAGTTTCCCAATGGTACATGGTTTGCAGAACTCCAGTGTTCCGGTGAGTTTGTCAATGCCCCATAGTTGGCCTTTTTGTACCATTGTCTGAATTTGTGGTGCAGAGATGTGTCCTAATTGGTGGTGCAAAGTGTTTATGTTGACGGAGATGAGGCTGGAGTCTAGGGTACATATTGGAGTTACTGCAGCATGATACAGTCCGTTCTTGTGATGTCTGAGCATGACAGTGCGACGTCCTTTCCTTACAGAGCAGGAGTTTGACATCCCTGGGAATGATGTACAAAATCCTAATTTTGATAGCTTGGGTATGGAGATCAAAGATAATGTGAACTCTGGTACATGTAGGACATTGCTGAGGATGATCTCATAGTGGTGTTTGTCGACGCTTGAGCGGAGGGTTACTGTTCCTATTCTGATTGCGTGTACAACAGAGTTGTTGCCAAATTGGACTGGACGCATGGGGGAGAGTCCGGAGTATGTGGAGAACCAATTTTGATGAGGTACCATGTGCGATGTTGCTCCGGAGTCAATAATAATGGTTTCCTCCAGTGAATTCTTGGGATCAGACGAGATATAGGCCTGGATGCGTTTGTATAAGGCATGATCTACATGAGCACTAGCTACGTTCATCTTGTCTGGTGGTTTAATGTCCGGATCAGGATCTCCTTCTGCTGTGTTTGCTTTCTCCTCTTTGTACTTCTCCTTAAGCTTCTGTGGCCACCACTTAGAACTTCAGCATTCCTCCATACCATGTCCGCTAGTCTGGTGATACTTGTAATGCTTTGCACTCTTCTTCTTCCATTCTCCTTTGACGTTTGTGGAGTGAGCAGAGTCGGGTTTGGTGGAGAGCTTTAGTCTAGCATTTTCGGAGAGAATGCAGATTTCGATAGAGTTGAAAGTGAGCTTGCTCTTGTTGATGGTATTGATGACTGACAACACGAAGGTGCTCCACTCCAGAGTTTTGGGGAGCAAATGGAGAAGGATGAATGCGAGGATTTTGGGGTTGACAACATACTTCATTCCTGCTAGTCAAGTCTCCAGTGTACGAATGGACACGATGTGCTCGGAGATGTCAGATTTTCTGTCCCACTCCGAGGCGAATAGTTGGCAATAGGAGTGGTAGGTGGAGGGAAGGTCCAACTTTTGATAGAGTTCTAGGAGTGTGTCGTACAGGTCTTTAGCAGAGGTATAGGACTCCGTCCGGAGAAGAATCGCATCGCAGATATGGTCCTAGATGATGCCATGTGCCTTTTCATCTCGCTTGGTCCATTTTCGGACTTCGTCTCCTGAGCTGATGGTGATGGAGGCAGAGCTTTGGGGCTTGGTGGAGGCAGAGACGGAGGCACCAGCAGTTGGGCAGATATCTGAACCAAGTACGACTTGGCAGGCTCATCCCCCAGACCAGCAGCAGGTGATGAACTTCGACTGCATCGCACAGCCCTGTCAGGTGAGTGAAATCACCATTGTGCTATGCCATTCTCACTTCCCACAGGCTGGCTCACTGTTGAAAGTGCCAAAGTGTTGGGTTGTTCTTTTCCCCACACAGTATCACAACTCTTCACAAGGTGAGTACCCCTCCCTTCGAGTCATCCTTCAAAATAACATTCAATTAGATGTGATAAATGTACATGGAGGGCCTTGGGGAGTCGAAGGCAGGCATGTCCACCCAGCACAAGGTCGAATGGTGCGTCCTGTCCTCAGTGTGTCGTGATCACGGTCGTGTCCTCCTCGTTCGGAGGCACTGGGAGCCCATCTTGGGCTCTGACCGAATGCTTGAAACTTCTGCTGGCCAAACAAGCATGGCTGCGACTGGCCAGGAATGAGATGAGAGGGAATGGGGAATGGGGAATGGGGAGTGCTGCCAACGGACATGGGCTGGAGTTCACAAAGGAGGTGGGGGATGTTCAAGGTGATGGTTCATATCATTGAAGTGGCGGGACCGTTGTGACTCCGATCGCAATCTGACTGACTTGCAACAGAGTTTATCAGATACATACATAGTTTATGAACTATTGAGACTTGGGAGTACTCAAGCACTAGAGTAGGGTACAGTAGGATGCTGGATGATATGAGCAGTGAAATGCGAAAAAAGGTGGGCGAGAACAAACTAAGTGTGAGATACAGAATGTGAATGAGAACGGTCAAGAAAATGAATGTGAGTGAGAACACTAGTGAGCTGTAGAATGTGAATGAGAATGAAAGGAAATGACTTAGGAAAGCGATGAGGGCTCGGATGCGACCTCAGTGCCAGTTGGCGCCAAGGTGGAGGTAGCAGCAGGAGCAGAGGGACCTTCCTGACTGGCAGCCTTCTTTGCATGGTTGCGTCGTGGTGGCCGACTCAGTCGTTCTCTTCGTCTCTCTCATGCATTGTTGATCGCACGTAGGAGAATGGTGTGCCTGGATCCTGCTTCTGGATATGCAGCGGGGAAGGTGGTTTCATCTGAGTGGAAGCTGGCGGGTTCAACATGTTGGTCGGCTGCACGAGCATGAAGGAAATGAGAAGTACTCACATGTTGATGAATTCATGGGTGATGACCGACCGCTCAAAGTACTTCACCGCAAAGACACAATTAGGCCCACAGGTCCACTTGGGTCACCAATCCTTCAGGGCGGTATGAAGGCCAAGGCTTGGAGTGCCGTGCTTCCAGTGCTCAACGATGTCCTGCCACAACTCACTGCATGGCACCATGTTCCATCTTGCAGGGCAATGTGGATATCAGGTATCATGAGCTCCGCCTCCGAGAGCTTGTGGTGGGGCGACAACCCAGCATGACTGTAAGCCAGTGCTGCTACACTGGGATCAGCAACCCCCAGAACCTGTGTGTTTGAAGTACGACCAGTCCTAAGGGACCACTCACATGGCCATCTGGACGTCGGGGGGTATGGAGCTAATGCACGCAGTCATGTCAGAGGATGTGTGGTGGCACCATTGGTGAGACATGCGCTTCTCAAAAACATTGGTCTTCCCTTCGAGCGAGATCATGTCCATGAAGTCGAAAGGGTTTGTCGTGTTGTTCTTCTTGTCATTGCCCAATGAGACCAGCAAATGGTTGGTGACAAATTCGATGTATTGGCACATAAGTCTGGCATTCATCCTGATCAGCAACGCATCTTGACACAATTAGTTTAGTACAAAATTAAAAAACACTATGAAAGTTCTTACCAGTCAGGAACTCCTGTTCTATCTTGATGGCATCTGTAATAATATGCTGAACAACATCAGGATGGGGATGACACTTCAGGTGGCTGAAGAAGAGACGAGTGAAGTCGGTATGCATACCCTCGTTGCAACTGATAAGTTTGTTTGAGAAAGTAAGACCAGGCATGAGGCCATGCTTCTTCAACCAGAAGATAGAGGTGAAGGAACTGGAGAAAAATATTCCTTCTACAGCAGCAAAGACAATGAGGCATTCAGCAAAGGTAGACCGTTCGTCGGAGATCCATCATAGAGCCCAGTCTGCCTTGCGCTTGACACACGGAATCGTATCAATGGCATTGAAAGAGATATTCTTGCTGTGCGGGATCTTTGATGTACATATTGGTCAGTAGCAAGTACGCCTTAGAGTGAATGTTTCCCACCATGATCCGGAAGCCATCAGAAGCAGTGAAAAAGGCAAGGACGTTGGAGATGAAATGACGCTCATTATTGTTGAGGTGATTATTCTAGTTGTGGAGGTCCTTGGACAAGTCCATCTCTTCGGAACACTCAGCCTTCTTGTACATCTGCCATATCTAATTGTAAATTAGTTCAAGAACAGTGTGCATGGAAAGTCTTACCTCGTGATATTGGATGGGGAAAAGAACAAACCAGCACTTGGACACTTTCAGCAGTAGCTCTTCACCTGTGGGAAGTAAGAACAACTTAGCACAATGGCAGTTTCACTCACCTGACAGGTCCATGAAGGGGGGTATACCGGAAAGGGCATCCGTTGCACAGAAACCCATTCGGAGCCAGATTTTGCCCAGGGAAAGTGGGGTGTGGTCGAGTTCATCATTTGCTGCCGGCCTGTAAGAGGGAAGAAATGTGGGTGACTTGAACTTGATGACGGGAAGGGAGCAGTAAATGACTGTCAAGGACATTGTTGTTGAGGTGGGCATGGGCATGCTGCACAGCCTGCAGGCAGTGCTTACTTTATCTCACCGAATCAGGCAGGCAGAAAGTCAAAAGATGGCTACAGCACGCAGATCTCAGAACGGGCAAGGAGAAGAATGGTCAGACAGTGGTACTCACACCATTGGACACAGAGGGTGAAAAAACAGGGCAAAACAGACGAGTCTCTGCAGCAGAGTGCACACAAAAGGGTGTAAAGTCACTGTTAAGTGCGCATTAATTGATAAAGTGCACATATTAGGAAAAACTTACCTGCCACATACACTGCTGATTGGCTGGCACCGTAAAGTATGTAAATGGACGCGTGTGATTGGCCACACGACTCGGCTCTGGATTGCCCTTCAGAGTGTTCCAATGCGCGGTGAGCAGGCGACCCAGCGCCTAGCCCTCGGTCCTATGATGGATCGACGTATGTCGTGCACTGCCCTTGTTAAATCCGGTTCCTCTGGACTTGTCCGAGGGGTTGGAGTTACGCGCGATGACAGAGTTTGGTGAGGACCTTGGAGTAGGACGTATGTGTCACTCCCTTGCACTCGCATCCTTGGAGATCAGATGGTCGGAGGGGAGAAGGAGTCGAGGAGTTGTCAGGAGGTGATTAAGTTGATATTCGAACTGAGGTGTGTACAAAGTAAAGTACAGTTTATATACTACGGAGATCGCATAGCAATGACTACAGATTGCTAAGGCGGAACATGAGATGAGTAAGACGGAGGACGGAGAAACATGTGCCAGAGCTGTGCGCCGGCTATAGAAGTAACCGGAACGGCGCACAGAAGGATTACTAAGATAGAACATGACTAATCTGGAAAGGGGTAGAACAATGGAGAACATATATAGAAGTATCACGTGGTCCGATAGTCAGGTGATGCGAAACGGTAGAGATCGCACCGGAGTTCGAAGGGGTTGGAATGTCAGAGTTCCGGAGTTGCACTTAGTGTGAAATGCGGGATATGACAGTATCCCCCTCTTAGGCCTGAACCCCTGAAGGCCTTAAGCGAGAACAATGCGGAGGTGAGTGGAGTCCGAAACATTAGTATAAAGTCCAATGTGCACCGCAGGTGCCTCTTGACCCAAAACCATCACCATCCCCATGTCCGCCCCCTGCGACCTCGATACTATTATGGAGTGGAGCAACGCCGAGCTCGTCAAGTGTGACGATGACAACAACAATATTGTGGATGCGAAGTTCGCGGAGCGCAAGCGCAGGACGAGGGCGTGCAAGGAGGAAGAGGCACGCAGGAAGGCTGAGGAAGAGGTGAGGGCGAAGGCTGAGGAAGAGGCGAGGATGAAGGCCGAGGAAGAGGCACGGTGCAAGGTGGAGGAGGCACGGAAGGGCACAGCGGAGGTGTTCAGAAAGGCGGTGGAGGAGGTCGCGAAGCGTAGGGCTGCGGAGGAGGCTGCGGAGGTGCAGAGGAAGGCAGAGGAGGCTGCCAAGGAAAGGGTACGTGGCCGTATCCTAACTTCGTCGTTAACTGACTTCTGCAGGCGTCGGAGGTGACCGCCCAGCAGCAGCGCCTGGGCAAGGGCCATCCGAAGATGCAGGTTCCCTTGCCCGAATGCCAGAGGTGTACGGAGCGCGGACTGGAGTGTGAGATCGGACCTGGTAAGTCCTCGTCGTGCATGGCCTGCCAACAGGCGAAGGTGAGGTGCGTGCGACTGGGAGAGGACAAACTGGAGAGAAGGCAGAGGAAGCGGAGCCTGGGGGAGGTCGAGGAGGGACTGAGCCGAAAGAAGGCGAGGGTTTCGGAGAGCGCCGCGAGTGCGGAGGAGGAGTACCCACTCGAGGTGCAGGCGCTGTTGGAAATCTCGACAGTGATCGATGCCCTCCGGAGGGATGTTCAGAGGCAGAACACCCTCATGATGCGGTTGGTGGAGTTGAAGGAGGAGGAGGTTCGCAGAAAGAAGGAGTCGGAGAAGGGGAAGAGGAAGCAGAGGGAGGTGGTGGAGGTGGGATCGTCTTCGTCCTTGGATGAGGGCGGAGATGAGGAGGAAGTATAGATAGCTTGTAATTGATTCGTACGCAATGTGATTGGATTTGGTCGCGACGGAGTTATACGGAGTAAGGACCAGGCTTGTCCGGGTACCGAAGATGAAACTCCTGGACAAGCTCTGACGCGTGCGCGAGTTCCGTGGCCAGTAACCAGGAGGTCTCTTCGTCAGTGCCTTCGTAGCCAGACCAACAAACCAAATATAGGATCTTGCAATTACGTCTTCTTCGATCTATCTTCGAATCTAATATCTCTGCTATTTCATATTCTAATTCACCTTCGATTTCAACCAGAGGTGGCAGAGTTTGTGTCCGGTTCGGAATTGTGTTGGGAACGGACGGTTCTAATTGGGATACATGGAACACTGGATGTACAGCTTTCATGGAGTCGGGGAGGCGGAGTGTGAAGGAGTGTGTGCCGGCTTGAGCAATGATGGGATATGGTCCAAGGTTCTTTTCTAATAGCTTCTTGGATGGGTGTGTGGAGTGGAAGTACTTCACCTTGACGAAAACCGGATCACCAACTTTGAAGTCCGGAGCCGGAGTTCATTTGGCATCTGCAGGACCTTGGTATCGTACTTGTGCAGCAGCTATCTCTTCACGGAGATATTGATGAAGTGAATCAAGGTCAATTGCGTATTCTCTTGCTCGTGCGGAGGTGAGGTCTTTCTCCGGATGTACGGAGATGTTTGGATTATAACCCTTGTTAGCTAAGAACGGAGACAGGCCAGTAGTTGCATTCGGAGCATTGTTGTATGCGAACTCCGCTAAGGGGAGGAGTTCGGACCAGTTGTCTTGTTGGTAGTTGCAGTAGATTCGCAAGTACTGTTCAAGGGTCTGGTTCATGCGTTCTGTTTGGCCATCTCCTTCTGGATGATAACCGGAGGTAAAATGGAGTCGGATATCAAGGGCTTTTTCTAACGAGCAGAAGAAATGAGACACGAATTCGGTTCCTCAATCGGAGGTGATGTGGGAAGGAACTCCGTGCTTAGAAAACACATGGAGTAGGAACAACTTTGCTAACTCCGGAGATGTCACCTTGTCGTCTGTTGGGATGAATATGCGTTGCTTGGTTAAATGATCGACGACAACTAGGATTGCGGTGTGACCGGAGGATGCGGGGAGTTGTTCAATGAAGTCCATGGAGATGGAGTTCCAGGGTTTCTCGGGAATGGGGAGTTGTTTCAGGAGTCCGTATGGTTTATGTCTTGGTACTTTGGCTTGAGCGCAGGCAGTGCAGGAGGAGACATATTCTTTGACAAATGTTCAAATGCCTGGCCAAGTGTACTCCCTCCGGATTAACTCCAGAGTGCGATTTTGCCCAAAGTGACTGGAGATTGGATGATCGTGTTTGTACCGGAGTACACGGAGACGGAGATCATTGGAGTCTGGGACATAGATGTGATTGTCCAGACGTAAGAAACCATTAGGATCGACTGACCAACGAGAATTGGAGGTATCGGAGGAGTCGGATAGATGTATGGATGCGAGAGGATCAGAAGGAAGGGCGGATAAGATGGCATTATGGAGCGACTCTAAGTCGAACATGGAGCTGGCTCAGAGTACCGGAGTTGCTAGATATGTCGCTCTAAGGGACGACGCGAGTTGCTCCTGAGTAAAGACAGGTCGGAAGTTGTGCGGATTGACGCGAGTGTAGTCCCTATCCCCCTCTTTGGGATAGACGTCCCAGCGTCTAGTGAGGGCATCAGGTTTCACGCCAAGGCACCCAGGTCTAAAACGAATGATCATATTGAACTGCGAAAGGAACTCCGACCACTGGGCTTGCCGGCGTGTCAGGAGTTTGGATGTGGCAAAGTATTTGAGATTCTTGTGATCAGTGATGACATCGACCGGAGTTGCAGAGCCTTCGAGGTAATGTCGCCATTGGAGGAAAGCCTCATGGATAGCGAGCAATTCCTTGTCATGTGTGTCATAGTTGAGCTCCACTGAGTGGAGTTTCCTGGAGTAGAAACTAACCGGTCGGATTTCCTCATCCGGACATCGGATGGAGAGGATACCAGCGATGGCATAGTCTGAGGCGTCGGTTTCTACAAATATGGGAGCATCAGGGATCCAATGAGTAAGGATCAGAACAGACATGAAGGTGTCCTTCAACTTTTGGAACAAAGTCCAGCAGTCATTGGAGAAGTGCCACGGAGTTCCTTTGCGAGTAAGACGGGTTAAAGGAACGACGATGTCGGAGTAATTATGGATGAAATGGCAGTAGAAATTAGCGAATCCAAGGAAGGATTGGATGTCCTTAACCTTTCGAGGCTCAGGCCAATCCTGAATGGCCTTGACTTTCTCGGCAGACATAGTAAGTCTGGCTGGAGATAACTGGTATCCGAGATACTCAGTGGAGTCGGTATGGAATTCGCATTTCTCAGGTTTCGCAAATAGTCCGTGTTTGCGGAGTCGACGGAGTACCTCACGGACATGTTCTTTATGAGAGGCCATATCCGAGGAGTAGATGAGGATGTCGTCGAGATATACAATGATGCAAACATCTAACAAATCAGCGAAGATAGTATTCACAAACTGCTGGAATGCTGCAGGAGCATTCGTAAGTCCGAAAGGCATCACAAGCCACTCGTATGATCCATAGCGCGTATGGAATGACGTTTTCCATTCATCACCCTCAGCGATGTGGACCAAATGATACGCATGCTGGAGATCGATCTTGGAGTAAATTTTGGCACGGCTTGGAGCATCAAGGAGATCGGAGATGCGCGGAAGTGGGTAACGGTCTTTCTTTGTGATTTTGTTGAGTCCTCTGAAGTCAACGCAAAGACGGAGTGAACCATCCTTCTTGTGGACAAATAGGACCAGAGCTGCGTGAGCGGAGGAGGAAGGTCGGATGAAACCATTGGCTAGGTGTTCGTCTAGGAACGTCCGGAGTGACTCAAGTTCGGAGGCAGAGAGGGAGTATGTGGTACCTAGAGGAGGAGATGCACCTTCTTCGAGGTTAATCTTCAAATCATGTTTGTGATGAGGCACAAGCTTAGAAGCTCACGTCTTACTGAACACATCAGCGAAATCATGATAGTCTGATGGAACTCCGGACAGGTCCACCTGTTCAGGAGTAGAAGAGGCATGGAGTTTGGTTTCCTCAGGGCGGAGTTGCAGGCTAAACTGCACAAAGCCCTCAAGATGACAAGCAAGCGCGAACGCAGGAGCGCCAATGAGTGCAATGTGAGGAGCTTTGCGATGGGGGAGATCAGGTGATGTCGGAGTAACTGGAGGATGTAAGTCCGTAGGTTGCGGAGTCAAGCTCGGAGCAGGCATGGTCTGTTCAGGTGTACGGAATGAGATACTGCTTGATACCCAGTCAATCAACGGATTGTAGCAGGCAAGCCAGTTGTGTCCTAGAACAAGGGAACAGGATCCATCCAGCGAAGTGACATAAAATGTCGTCGGAGTGATATCACCAGATTCAAATTGGATAGAGAGGTCGATAGCTTGAGTAATGGAAGTGTTGGATGTTCCGTCGAATAGCCGGAGTTGGAGCGGAGGTACGGAGTAAGGTGAAAGTCCATGATCATTAATAAAAGATTTATCTATAAAACAATCAGAGGATCCAGAGTCTACAAGTGCGGAGAATGTCGGAATATTGTAGGACAGGATAGAGACTGATGGCATAAGAGAATTGGGGTCTGAAAGAGCGGACGCGTTGAGACGGACCTCCTTAGGTGCACGGGCGGAGTCAACGCAACCTTGAATCCGTGCAGAGTCGTCGAGGCTGCAGACTATTTTTTCGCCTCCGAAGAAGAGGCCTCCGGTTTAGCTTCCGGAGTTGCGGTCGTAACCACGCGAGCCTTAGAAGCTCGAGAGGTTGACTTGGGACATTCTTTGGCCATGTGTCCACCATGGCTGCAGAACATGCAGAGCTTATTGTCAAAGCGACGCTTTCGCTCAGCGGGCGTGAGCTTGCCGTCTTTGCCTAGCTTCGACGAGAGGTCGGGTTTGGTGGAGGAGGAGGACAGAGAAGAACCAGAGTTGGAATTACTTCTGGTCTTCGAGTCCTTGGAGTCCTTTGCAGGAGCCTTGGACTTGTTGTTCTTGGAGTTGTCGGAAGAGGACGGAGTTGCGGAGGAGGATGAGGACGACTTGGAGTTATTATTGTTATTGGACCCGGAGTTGGATCCCTTGTTTGAGTGAGAGATCTCTTCCTTGCACTCCCAATAACATTGGTCGATTTGTTGCGCAAGGTTTCGGAGATCATAGATGTTGCTCGGCTTCCCAAGTTGAGACAACTCGTCCTTAATGCGATCAGGGAGTCCTACATAGAAACTCTGGTGGAGCGCGCTGGGACCCCATTCCCGGACTTGGCTCACCAGTCTGTTCCAGTGGACTACATACTTGGAGATCCTATCGGAGTCCTTCATGTGGAGTTGCTCGAGCTGAGCCTCCGCTTCTGCAACAGGATCGTGAGGGCCGAAGTTGGCCTGGAGTTCAAAGAGGAATGTGTCCCAGCTGTCCATCCAGAGCAGACGGAGTGCTGCGAGCTGATGTCTGACTAAGTCTGGTTTGAAGTATTCAAGGGCGACGCCCTTAAGATACGATTGCGTGAACGTGACTTTAGACCTATCGTTGCGGAAGGACTTGGGGTTTGCTTGGAAGTTCAGCTCACACTGAACTACGAACTGACGGAGTTTCTTCAGGTCCGTTCCGTCGAATGAGTCGGGTTCTCGGACTTTGGTCTTAGGAGTGTCGGAGGATTTTTGTCGGAGTGCCTGACGCGTCATGTCACAGATAGCGTCAGCAAGTTGAGTGAATGGCTCGAAAGCCAAGGGTACTTCGTTTGGAGGCTCATCGCCCCCGATGCCGTGGAATTCATCGCCTTCGTTTGAAGACAGGGAAGACGGAGTATCATCTCCGTTACCATCTCCTGGATCAGGAGGGTCAGGACCGTCAGGCCCATTGCCACCAAACTCAGGTTCGTCTCGGAGTTCACGAATCCAAGCTGTGCGTGCTGTCTCCGGTAACAGAGTGAGCGGAGATTCCCAAGGGCCGTAGGGTTGGATGCGGCGAGCTGCAGTGGAGATAGACGGGGTGTTAATGCATGCTGTGAGACTGATGAAGTCTCCAGGGATAGTACGAGAAGGGCCAAAGATAGAATCTAGGCGTTCTTGTTGTTGGGTTCTTGTGCGAGTCATGACAGAGAGCGAGTACAAGTATGAGTTCGAATATACTGTT
>JBBPTV010000721.1:0-16130 GCA_038094275.1 Tubosaeta brunneosetosa | reverse complement strand
ATGATGCCAAGAGCAAGTACTATCTTCCATCCTGCAAGTGTTTGCACTTGTTTGTACAATATCCCTGGCAATTAACTAGTTTGTCCAAAATGGCCCAACATTGGGACACTTTTTTGAGCCACTGTATGATGAGGGACACCCATTGGTTCATTGCTTGATGCAGCAATGAGTAGCACACATTGTTTCCAGGCGCAACATAACAATAGGTTTCTACTCCACTTGACTTTGTATGCCCTTCACACAACCATCACTCCTGAAGCTCCTTGATATACTTCTTGCATATTGCTAGGTCACCAGCAGTAACACCAATCATGGCACCACTAGTCTGAGCACCAGTCTTCAGTTTTGATGGCTGAGATCCTGCATGCTTTGTACCCTAGTTACTATCATCATCAAATGTAAAATAAATTTGAATTAGCTTACAGCTTTGCTTTGTTTCGCTAACGTCTGAACAGATGGTGGATCGTCATCGGAATCCTCCCCACCTGAGCATGCATCATTGAAGTGAATGGTGACAACCTTTTTGGCTTGTTTGCAAGGCTGTCCATCAGCTTGGCATGATGGGACAATCAGTGACTGCATCAAATCCATGAACATTTAAAGTTCATCATCAGATTGCAGGGATGTGGATGGGGCCTTCAAATTTGCATTGAGTTGGTATTGAAGCTGGACAAAGGTGGCGTATTGATTCAATTTCTGTGCTACAAGCTCAACAAGCTCGGTATACTTGATAGTTGAGGAGATCTGAAATGGTACATTTGAGGTCTTTGATCCTTGAACCTGAATAACAACACATGAAATCTTAAATTCTGGTGAATGAAAACATGTTAGTACATTGAATGAACATCAAAATTGTTAAAGTATCTAAATAGGGGCAACAATGCCCAACTAAGGTAAAGTAAATACAAGGTACTAAAAGTCAAGCAGTGTCTCACCTCAGAATGTGCCACAAGTACTGAGCACAACTGAGGTGAGATGAAGAAGTTGGAAGGGTTAAATAGTGACGAGGATACACGCTCACTAAACTCTGGAAAAGTCCAGAACAGGATAGGCAAAACTAGGTGTGCTGCTTCAGGAAATTACAAAAAGCGCAGCAGCACGTGTCCGGAGGGAGTAGGAGCACCACCAAGCAATTGACACAAGGTAATACTATCCTGTAATAGGTATATGTAAGTCTGAAATAGGTAGGATGAAAAATGAGCAAAAGACGACCAAAGTTGGTCTCTGTACAAACTCTGGAGATGTCCGGAGTTATACTTTGACAAAAATAAACTGACCACATCAATCTGGGTCATATTCTGGTTCCACTGCTTTTGCTTTCCCCTTGCCAGTGGCCTTGATTTGAAAGGCTGGTTTCATAGGTGCATGCTTGGGTTTCATAGCATCCAAAAGGGATTGAAGGGTCTTGTCATGATTATGATCATCCTCTGAATCAGTGCCAGCATCCTCGTCTGATCCTTCAAGCACACTAGAACCATCATCCCTCACATCATAGTCCTCCTCCTCTATGTCAAAATCAATAGCACTACCATTCTGAACAGTAACAATGCTCAGAATTTCACCAGCATTCAGTGGCAGGTCCATCACTGAGTCTGTGTCGGCAACAGTAGTAACAGGCCATGTGTCATCTGC
The DNA here is from genome assembly GCA_038094275.1 of Tubosaeta brunneosetosa. Classification (NCBI taxonomy): domain Eukaryota; kingdom Fungi; phylum Basidiomycota; class Agaricomycetes; order Boletales; family Boletaceae; genus Tubosaeta; species Tubosaeta brunneosetosa. Next base: position 14,498 of record JBBPTV010000721.1, on the reverse strand, counting down.
TGGTTCATCCACTTCCATGATCCAGTCAAGATTTGTTGGAGGTGGAGCAGGAATTGTTGCCGCCCTAGGCTGTTGAGATGAGGAACGGTGCCATTTTGGATTTGAATTGTTGTCAGTATCATTGAGGGCTCTAGAGGCCATAGCACAACTAGGACCATGCATATCAGAAGTAGTGGAATGATGAGAGGGTGGAGCACTGGAACTATATGAACAAATTTGAGCATCTTGAATCATGCACTGCTCAGAACGATCAGAAGTGCTGCACTTCTTGCAGACTGTAGCACCAGGTGCAAATTCACAATGGATCTTTCGTGATCAACAAGCTGTACAAGCTGTGTTCTTCACTAAAAGCTTGCTGTGCAGGGCGAGAAGCAGCAGGCTGTGAGGTTGTGACATGGGGCTTCTTGCGTTTCCTAGGAGATGCCATGGTGTCAAACAGTGAGAGGGTTCAGCCACGAGCTGCATTGGTGGGGGACATTGTTTTTATCCTAGAAAAACATGTTTTTTATGCAATAGCATACTTACCTCAATGGAGATGACCTTGGCTGGCAATGTATGCTATGCAAGGATTGAAAGCATAATAATGGTAATCACTGCTGCACAGGCCTGACATACAATCAGACATAAACATGCAGATAGATCAGAAGCAACAACACTCAAGTACAATAGACTACATACAGTATGTTACACATATCCACAGTGCATGAACCAACTGTATGTATCTTCTGTTGTAATCATATACAATGCACTCATCAATGTATCATAGATATCATGGTCAGTCAAATGTGACATCACCAGTTGCGCATATTCTCCATTGCAGCAAAGGTGGGCTTTTATCACAGAGAATGCCAACTTGATTGGGTTGAGGTCAGGTGAGTATGGCAGTAAAAATTCACATCACATTCCCCTAGTAGAGAACAATCAGTTGGCAACACATATTCATATATGTCAGACACATTACCTTGACTCAATGAGCGCTAAAATGGTGGGATGCTTATGAATACAACAATTGTCCATGATGATGACTGAATTGGATGCAGGAAATGGATTCATATGATCAAGAAGTTGCTCAATAAATGTTGTGAACAAGTCAGTCCAGAATGAGCCTTCAACAATACTGCAATGGAGGATTCCATCTTCAAGGGAGAGTGCAGGAAGGACAGAGTATCTTTGATACAATCAGCATAATGGAAGTGCACAAATGGCTTGCATACCTTTGACCATGAACAAAAAATGCCTTTCATTGGGCTGCTGTACCTCAGATAGACCAAGCATGGCCACGATACATTGTCTGCCTATCAACAGAGCTCTCATCCACAAACACAAGCTGGTTGGCATTGTATTGGCCTATGCAAGTGAGATAATCGGCATGCTTGTCTTCTGAACGTTCAGCTGCAACACATGTAATCTAAGGGATGTGAGACACTACCAATAATGCATTCAAATGAAAATGAACTTTTTTCATTGTAAGCCCAGCGCAGCAAAGTGTTCTCTACACAGTAGCACATGAGACGCGGACACCACAGGACATCTCCAACAGTTGCTGGAGTTCATCCAGGTAGAGATCAGGTGATTTTTGTATGGTACCCAATATAAACTGCAAGGTAAAGTCAGTCCAATTGCCTGAATGGCAAATATAATACATACCTCAACATTGACATCATGAAGATGCCTATTCTGAACCTTCTGAGCCTTCTCCTGCTCAGGGGCATCCTCAAGAGTGTTGGGGATCATTCCATGGACATGAAAGTGGGCAAGTATCCACTGAACAGAGTGTGTTGATAGATTGAGGCACATACTGATGGTTTCGAGATTGAGATGTTTTGAAAGTCGCACCATGGCCCACTGGATCTCTGAGGGTGTCTTCTGACCTTGTGGCATTACTACAGTGCTGCTTTAAGCATTAGTTGGGGGTGTAGAAGGGCATACTCACCAGACTGACTGACACTGAAAGCTCCACAAATCAAATTTCTAGAAACCTGTTTTTTTGCCATCGGAGAGTGTTTGATGGATTTGCCTGGTTTGTCTGAGTCAAATGGTGTTGGGACCAAAGCGTTCAGACAGCATGTTGAGGAGATAGAGCTGGCTGAAGTTGAAGTGTGTTTGAATGACAAATTTTCCCATGCAACAAGTCACATGAAATAGACAGTAAGCTCCTGTGGCCACCACTTAGAACTTTGGCATTCCTTCGTACTATGTCCACTAGTCTGGTGGTACTCGCAATGCTTTGTGCTCTTCTTCTTCCATTCTCCTTTGACATTTGCAGAGTGAGTGAAGTCAGGTTTGGCAGAGAGCTTCAGTCTAGTGTTTTTGGAGAGAATGCAGATTTCAACAGAGTTGAAAGTGAGCTTGCTTTCATCGATGGTGTTGATGACCAATGATGTGAAGGTGCTCCACTCTGGAGTTTTGGGGAGTGAATAGAGAAGGATGAACATGAGGATTTTGGGGTTGACAACATACTTCATTCCTGCTAGTCAAGTCTCCAGTGTACAAATAGACACAATGTGCTTGGAGATGTCAGATTTTCCGTCCCACTCTGATGCGAATAGTTGGCAATAGGAGTGGTAGGTGGAGGGGAGGTCCGACTTCTGGTAGAGTTCTAGGAGTGCATCATATAGGTCTTTAGTGGAGGTATAGGACTCCATCTGGAGAAGAGTTGCATCGCAGATGTGGTCCTGGATGATGCCATGTGCCTTTTCGTCTTGTTCGGTCCATTTTCAGACTTCGTCTTCTAAGCTGATGGTGACAGAGGCAGAGCTTTGGGGCTTGGTGGAGGTGGAGATAGAGGCACCAGTGGTTGGGCCACCTTAGGCAGTCTGATCTCAGTGCCTATAGATGCCTCATAGGCCATTTAGTTATGTCGGAATTATTATGCCTCTCAGGCCAAACCTCATAGAGGTCTAAAAATAGACACCCTCAGGAACTAATCTGGGAGCATCCTGGACCTCTCAGATGCCTCGTACATACCTCCACAACCTCACCATGCTGCTCTTTCGAGCCTCTCAAATTCATCCAGGTGACCTCCTGGCCCGTTCTTGATAGTCCTCAGATCCCCTTCCTGTCCATGATGATGCCCTACAAGTGCCAGTCAGATTGTACGTGCTTGATCCCTGCTCTTAGTCTCTCTTATTGAGCCCTTGTTTCAATTTTCCAAGTTTTCATGTGCAATGGCTCCACACTCTGGAACGCACAGAGCACAACCGTCCACAGCTGGTCTTGGACTACATTTCTCAAGTCCAAAGCAACCAAGGGACAAATGTCAGACACAGTGGCTGGTTGCTGTCCCTGGGCAGTCCAATAAACATAAGAAATACCTCATGTGGCTTCAAGCTCTACGCAATGGACTGAACACCACTGCTAAAGCAACCCCAGATGATTATCACTCAAGGACAGAGCCCAAGCTTGCCAACATGGACACGACATTCGACATTGACCAACCACTTCAACTCAATACAACTGATCTCAAGGCTGATCCACCTCCTGATATACATAGAGGTTCCAACTGTGAAATGTCTGCGATGCACTAACCCTGACTTGACTACTGAGCACCTCTATTTCCAGTGGAAGGCCCTTCTTCCATCGCTGGTCACCCCATACTCGAAATATCATGGCCATACCCTTGGTCAACTGCTTGAACCCCTCCTGCCCACTTTGTCACTCTGCACAGAGACTGGATGTGGTGAGAAAAGAACAAGAATTTTATGCCTGCTATTTGACCTTATGCGTCTCAACTACACATTGGTAGCAAGCTTGTAATCATGGACAGATTTTACATCCATTGATGTAATCAGCTGTAAATGCTCTACGCTCCCCCAGGTCCTCATTCATTTTGGACTATTCCCCACTGCTCCATCTCAGCCTCGAATGGCTGTATCTCTTGATCTACTCAGACTTTATCGAGGCCTCTTTGAATGCTCGTGTGATGCTACCAATGCACTCACCACCGCTCTCCACACACACTACACGTGCTATGGTTTTCGCATAGTGAATAAGGAGGTACGCAATTCTCTACAAGCACATACACTACTATCTGCTAAATGTCTACAGGGAGACACATTGCAGGATCCATTCTGTTGTAGCCTTGCCACTGCTGTTCAGTGGTATGATGTCATGCAAGTTGAAGTCGAGAAGTGAATCAAGTGTGCAATCCAATCCTGCTGTGATCACATCTTTGTTTCGAAGTCACACAAGTCTTCAACATCAGAACCAGTCATTGGTGTCATCCCAAATAAATTGCCCCTGCATCCATCCTTCTTGGCACTTTCCCTGGGAACATGTGCTTCCTTTCTTGTACAACACTGTCCAGCATGCTTTGGAGGGGTTACGTTCGGAAGGCCACTTGCCAAGGGTGGAGATATTCATGTTGCTATGGACAGCAACTTCCACCATCATCACTGCAGATCTGCTGGAGATTGCCCCACATTTTACAATCCTGTTTACTTCCTTCCAAAAGAAGAAGTAGATGAAATGGGAGAGCATATCCAGAAGCAACGCAAGAAGCCATCTCGAGCCTATCGCAAAACAGTCCCTAACAAGGCTATCAATGCATGCGAGACATCGTATGAAGCAGCCAACAGTAATAAGCAGAAAGCTGCAATGGACAGTTTTGATGATACCAGTGTCATGGCACTCATCTGCCACCATGATATACCACTCTTTTTTGCAAACATAGACAGTTCCAGTGAGCAACAAAAGTATGCCCTGTCTCTTGTCTGTCATCTCTTCAAGCTACTTCCCTTGAACGCAACTGTAGTGGGATTCTATGATATTGGCTGTGTCACAGCCCGGATTGTGTCCAAGGTATGTTTTATCTCACGAGTGTGCTATTCTTGTAGGATGCCACAGTATGATATTCTCCCAGCTGATGTTGTACAGCACCTGCAGTTTGCTACCACAGCAATGCATGCCTATGGCCACAAGTGGGCCTGTCAACTCGTCTATAATCCCCAATTGACAAATGGCCTCGGCCTCTCTGATGGTGAAGGCACAGAGCATCTGTGATCCAGGTTCATCAAGTTGATCGGGATCAAGTGATCTTCATCCATATGTAAGTATCATCTTTCTTTTTGAATCTCTGACGCATTGGCAGAGAAAACGCTGTATATGGCTAATTGACTGCTAGGCTGCTGCTATTGGTCATGAGATGTGTGTGGATCTTGGAGATTGGATTAAATGTTGCCTTCACCGTGGTGTTGATGACCAGGGCTGTGCTGCTAGGCAACAAGTCGAAGATAGCAAGCATACTTCGGAGCATTTGTGAGAGCAATGGACACTCCAAAGGCAATCACAGTTGTCAATACGTGCTCATAGGTTTTGCCTTTTTTGCTGTCTTGTATCTCTAAGCTGACTGTAACACAGATGCCCCCACCTGTCTCAAGAAACAACTCGACACTGTGATTTCTTTGCAATCAGACCTTGACATTATAGAAAAGGCTCTCCAGGCGGCTAGGAACACCATCACGAAGGACTTAGCGGGGCTCAAGTCGCTTAGTGTGCTCGATGGTTTGGAGTGGACATACCAATAACTGATGTCCAAAGTAGATTCACTATATGCTTCGCTCAACATTCAAGATCAGTTCCCCGAGCTCAATGGCATTGCATTCAACTTTGTTCAGGTGCTTCTATTAGTGCGCGATCTCAAAATTAACATTTGCAAATGAGCAGTTGGCTCCTTCTTCAAATGGGACAAATTGGATCAAGTAGTCAGTGGTGGCCAGAAGCCCCTGGGTAGACGATGAGAATGTGTTGCTTTATTTCAATGACATACTAACTGGTCTTCAGGTACCAAACTTCACCAACAAACTTATAAGGCTATTGCCAAGCGTCAGCCAGCCCTGATGAGCACCATCTGCAAATTCAACTTGTACTGTGAACGCCTCACAGAACTCCACAATTCCTCATGGTCAATTTCTGTTCCAACCCCTCTTCCAACCAAACTTGCAGAACTTTGTATGGATCAATTACTCATGGAGGATGTCTGGATCACCCCATCCAAAGGTGTCCCACTCTGGATAATGGACTCAGACGTTCACAGTGGGATCCACGGCATGCTGAAAGGTGATCATTGCTTGGAAGAACAGCACTGATTGGGACTTGAAGCGGACAATCTCTGTCGTTGGTATGGTGACAAGCTGGCTGCCATTGAACTTTCTTTGTTGAGTCCTGAATGTAAGTTCATTATCTCAGCAATTCCCTCTGTTCTCATATCCTCCAGACGAAACCTTCTTTTTTTTTCCTCCAACAACATTGTGAGCATATCCTTAGTCTTCGTTTGCATTGGATAAGTCCTCTCGTCTCTGCCACACATTACAAAAGTCACACAATGGATGCTAGTTCTCTCACAAAGTCCTTTACCAATGGAACACATCCACTATCACTCACTTGGGTCAGACTGACTGTCTTAGAAAGCACACCAGGAGAAGATTAACCCAGCATTGTGGATTTGGATGTCATTGCACTGGATGATGAGGTTAATGCACCCCTTGCAGACTATTTGCAAGAGGATCCTGAGGAAGAAGATACTTATGATGATCAACATCTTGAGATCCCCCATGTGACACTCATCTGGAAAGTATCACCAGTGTGTCTTCCCAGTCCTGTCTTACGGCCTCACTAACATTTGCTAGGACCTCACTATTGATCCCAATGGTATCCATGCCTCCCAGGCATCTGCAGCTGCTAGCCAGCTTGCTAGGCAAGTTCAACCCCCTTATCATAGGTTTCCCTGTATGATATTTGATGTCTGCAACATTGAACTCCTTTGATCTCCCACCACATAGCTCAATGATATATGCATCAATGGATGCATCCCTCTTCTCTTCTCTTCTCTTCTCCCTGACGACTGGCAAAGCTTTGCCATCTTCTCTACCCACGATCTTCTGAGGATATGCCATAATGCTGAGAATGACATCTTATGGCAATGCACGTGCCACATTGATTTTTGGAAAAAGGACATATGGATTCTCCCAATTCATTGTCCTGGACATTGGGTCTTATGTATCACCCATGTTTCACATCACGAACTTCTCCTTTTTGACAGCCTTGGAGCACAACATCCATGATATGCAGACACCAAGGTAAGTGGCTTTCTAGCAGCCTATCTTAGATAATATCAAAGTAATATTGTAGGACATCATGAAGCTTATTGCCCGACTATTCTGTCTTGCCTGTCAGTGGCATCCCGACATACAAAAAGTAAATTCTAATTGTCCAGGCCAAGCCTGTGCAGACAAATGGCTTTGATTGTGGTTTATGGGTTCTTACTGTCATTGCCATGACACAACGGGGTTTTCAGATGACTGGCATGTGCGAGGATGACATGCCAAGCTTTCAGCACTACCTATATACAGAAGTGATGTCATTTAACACAGTGTAGACATGTCCTCTAAATATGGATTTTCTCCCCTCTTCAATTGCTTCAGCTCTATGTACCAAGATTGTGCAATATACGCCCAGCAATGCAACAGACTTCTCACCATCTCCCTATGTCTCCTGAATGTACAATCATGAACGATAAGCTTGAGTGATCGCCATGCTTCATGTGCAGCTGTGATGTCATGCTCAAGTAGATGAGTGATCATGCTCTCCTATCAAAGTATAACTCCGGACATCTCCAGAGTTCGTACAGAAACCAACTCCGGCTGTTTTTCACTTATTTTTCATTCCACCTCTTTCAGACTTACACATACCTATTACAGTATAGTCTCACCTCATGTCGATTGCTTGGTGGCGCTCCTACTCCCTCTGAACACGCACTGCTGTGCTCTTTGTTATTTCCTGAAGCAGTGCACCTAGTTTTGCCTATCCTGTTCCGGACTTTTCCAGAGTTTAGCAAGCGCATATCCTTGTCACTATTTAACCCTTCCAACTTCTTTGTCTCACCTCAGTTGTGCTCAGTACTTGTGGCACATTCTGAGTTGGGCATTGCTGCCCCTATTTAGTACTTTAACAGGTTATGAGCCTTGCTAGCGCACACTAGCATAACACTCCGTGACCTCGCACAACTCCACTCACGCAGTGTAATCACTATCTTGTCCTGACTACAACTCCGATGCCCTCCGAGACCTCCTTGATCATCAAGTGCCCCATTCTACTTGGGCCTGAAAACTTCCAAGTGTGGAAACTATGTATCTCCACCAAACTCCGCAGGGAAAAGGTCCTTGGAGTTGTACTCAGTACAGATGTCTGCCAAACCACTGGCACCTTCACTTCTGCCTCTGCCAAACAAAGCTCTGCATCCGCCATGATCAGCTCTGGAGACGAGGTCCGAAAGTGGATCGAGTAAGATGAAAAGGCACATGGTATCATCCAAGATCATATCTGTGACACAATCCTCCTCCGGACAGAGTCCTACACCTCCACCAAGGACTTGTATGATGCACTCTTAGAACTCTATCAAAAGTCGGACCTCCCCTCCGCTTATCACTCGTATTGCCAGCTATTTGCATCGGAGTGGGATGGAAAATCCGACATCTCCGAACACATCGCGTCTATCCGGACTCTGGAGACTTGACTAGCAGGAATGAAGTACATTGTTGATCCCAAAATCCTCGCCTTCATCCTCCTCCACTTGCTCCCAAAAACTCCGGAATGGAGCACCTTCGCATCATCAATCATCAATACCATTGACAAAAGCAAACTCTCTTTCAACTCTGTCAAGATTCACATCCTCTCCGAAAACGCCAGACTAAAGCTCTCCGCCAAATCTGACTCCACCCACTCCGCTAACATCAAAGGAGAACAGAGGAAGAAAAGCGCGAAGCATTGCGAGTACCACCAGACTAGCAGACATAGTACAGAGGAATGCCAGAGCTCTAAGTGGTGGCTGCAGGAGTTAAAAGACAAGTACAAAAAGGAAAAGGCAAATTCAGCAGAAGGAGATCGTAGTCCAAATACAGATCTGCTGGACAAAACAAATGTAACTAGTGCTCATGTAGACTGAGCCCTATATCAACACATTCAGGCCTATGTCTTGTCCAATCCCAAAAATGTGCTGGAAGAAACGATCATCATCAACTCCAGAGCAACCTCACACATGGTACCCTATCGAAGTTGGTTCTCAACATACTCCATACTTTCCCCCACACATTTGGTCCAATTCGGTGACAACTCCGTCATTCAAGCAATCGGAAAAGGAACAGTTGTCCTCCATTCAAATGTAAACAAATGAAACTATGAGATCGCCCTCAGCAACGTGTTACATGTACTGGAATTCACATTATCACTGATCTCCGTTCCAAAATTATCCAAAGTAGGATTCTGCACATTGTTCCCCGGAATGTCAGACTCCTGCTCCGTAAGAAAAGGACATCACACCATCATGCTCGGACACCACAGAAACAGACTATATCACGCCACAGTAGCTCCAATGCATGCTCCAGACTCCAGCCTCATCTCCATCAACATAAACACCTTGCATTGCCAATTAGAACACATCTCCTTTCCATGGATTCAAATGATGGTGCAAAAAGGCCAACTCCAAGGCATTGACAAACTCACTGGAACACCAGAGTTCTGTGAACCATGCACCATGGGAAAAAAAAAGAAACTCCCTTTTAAATCGCATGAACATCCATGCACCTCCGCTCCTCTGCAAATGGTACACACCAACATTGGAGGTCCGATAACTCCGCAATCCCACGAAGGGCACAGATATTGGTTCCTAATAGTCGACAATTACAGTTGCTTCCCTTGGATATACTTCCTTAAGCATAAGAGCGATGTCCGCAACACCTACCTCTGCTGGAAATCCGATGTCCAAAACTTTCTTCGCATGGAAATCGCCACAGAATACTTTTCAGACCTACATGTCCAGTTTATCCAAAGCGACAGGGGGAGCGAGTACACAAACAAAGAATTCAAAGACGTACTCAGGAGCGAAGGTACATTCCTAGAAACCTCCACACCATACACTCTGGAACAAAACAGACTGGCCAAATGCATGAACCAAACACTGTTACTTCTCGCCAACTCCATGCTCAAGGACTTCAAACTCCCAAAATCCTTTTGGACAGACGCCATGTCCACCACTGCGTACATCTCCGCCCAGAGTCTGACCTCCACCCTAAATGGAGACACACCATACCATGTGATATTCAAGCAACCGGTCAACTCCACTCTGTTCTGGCCTTTTGGATGTATTGGATACGCTTTGGTCCCAAAAGAACAGCGAAAAGGAAAGTTCCGAGCTCATGGATGAAAGTGCATTATGCTTGGCTACACACATGGACATCAAGCATATAAACTCCTAGACTTGGAGCACCAGACCATCATCTCCAGTCGACATGTCACCTTCAACGAGACCAAAACTATCTCCAACTCCGAAGCCACTCCTTGGACTTGTGCATCTGAGGATCAGTGGGAGGGACTCAACACACATCCAATGCAGACATCCAAAGCAACTCCAGATGAAGAGGAAGATGAACAAACTTCACCTCTTTCGGCCACAGTGGGAGACACTTGCAACACAGACGAAGTCCTCGACCTAGCAGACAAGCTTAGTCAACTCCACCTCCAACCTCCAACTCCTGAACCAACTCCGTCACAAACTCCAGTGCATCTTCCTGCACAGATGGTCGGAGAAGTCCGCAGGGGGAGCCGTGCACAAAAACCTGCAAACAAGAACCAGGATTACCAATGCACCTTAGATGAGGAAGTACAACAGAAATGGGGGGGTCATGAAGACTCTGCTGAAGAAGCTGAGATCGAAGACACTCTGGAACCCATGGAGTCCAATGAAGAAACCTCCAATGAAGCCCCCGATGTGCCAGGAGCCTTCTGTAGCTCTGATCAACTCCACGATTACATCTTTGCCAGAATCGCCCATGAACCTATGGAAGAGAACCTCCCGAAGACCATAAAAGAAGCTTACCAACGTCCAGATGCAGATAAATGGAGATCCACAGTGGAGGAAGAGCTCCTCAGCCTCAACATGAACCATGTATACAAGACAGTTCCACTCCCCACCAGAGTAACTCCAATCACTTCCAAACCTGTCTTCCAAATCAAACGCAATGAGAATGGAGATGTGGACTGATATAAAGTCTGGATCGTTGTGTGGGCTTCACCCAAAAGGAAGGTGTAGATTACAAAGAGGTATTCACTCCAGTCGCAAACCTTGACTCCATATGAACCATCATGGCTCTGGCAGCAAAATACAATCTGGTGTTGGATCAAATGGACGTCTCCACCGCATACCTAAATGGAGAACTAGAAGAAGAGCTATACCTCCTTCCTCTAGAGAGAGTACCCATTCAGCCCAGATATTGTTGGCGACTTCGGAGATTGCTGTACGGACTCAAACAAGCAGGCTGGACATGGAACAAGACCCTGGACAAAAAGTTAGGAGAACTCGGCTTCACAAAACTAAATGCAGAGACATGCCTCTACATCCTCCGAGAAAAAAATCAGGTCTGTTTTCTCATAGTATATGTCAATGATCTACTCCTCACTGCCAGTACGCGGAGTTTCATGAACTCCATGAAATCATCATTATCGTCCACCTTTAAAATGCATGACCTCAGGGAAGCCAAGTCCATCTTGTGTGTTGAAGTCCAACGCAACCGAAAGCTCTGCACTATATCCTTATCGCAAACCCAGTATGCACAAACTGTTCTCCAGCACACCAGAATGGCAAACTCCACTCCATGCCAATCACCTATGCTTCACAGCCTGTCATTGTCCACAAACGATCCGGAGGATAACTCCACAGTATTGGAGATGACTATCAATGGAACTAAGGTGTCATACCTAATGGTCATAGGCTCACTCATGTACCTTATAATGGGAATGTGACCAGACCTCACATACTCCATCAGAACCCTTAGCCGTTTCAGCTCTGCTCCCAAAATGCATACTTCGCTACCTCCGAGGGGCCATAGACATGGAACTCTGGTTTGACAGAAATGAAGTGTCGTTGGACATGGATTTTCACGGTTTCTCAGATGCTGGATGGTCGCAAGACCCAGACAACTCCAGATCTGTTTCTGGATACATTTTTATCAGTAACCGGGGTGTCATCTCCTGGTCCAGCAAACTGCAAAGCATGGTCACTCTGTCTTCTACTGAATTGTGGACTTAGCAATGCTGGACAACACCTTGTATGGCTTCAGACCTTTTTTGAAGAAATTGGACATCCACAAACTAGACTGACCATACTTCATTGCGACAATCAAGCAGCTATCATTCTATGCCGGAACCTACAGTTCTGCGCTTGGACAAAGCACATCCAACGGAAGTACCACTTCATTTGGGATGACTTGGTTGGAAAGGGGGAGGCTGTGGTCCAGTACATCCCTACTGGAGATATGGTAGCTGACATTCTTACAAAACCCCTGCCTTATGAACAACATTGGAAATTCATAAGGGCCATGGGCCTGTGGCTGTGCTTGAGTGGGAGTGTCAAAGTATAACTCTGGACATCTCCAGAGTTTGTACGGAGACCAACTCTGGCCGTTTTTCACTTATTTTTTGTTCCACCTCTTTCGGACTTACACATACCCATTATAGTATAGTCTTACCTCGTGTTGATCACTTGGTGGCACTCCTACTCCCTCTGAACATGCACTGCTGCACTCTTTGTTATTTTCTGAAGCAGCACACCTAGTTTTGCCTATCCTGTTCTGGACTTTTCCGGAGTTTAGCAAGTGTGTATCCTCATTACTATTTAACCCTTCCGACTTCTTCATCTCACCTCAGTTGTGCTCAGTACTTGTGGCACATTCTGAGGTGAGACACTATTTGACTCTTAGTACCTTGTATTTACTTTACCTTAGTTGGGCATTGCTGCCCCTATTTAGTACTTTAACATCTCCTCCCCTACTTGATACATACATGCCCTTGTTTTATGTGACTCTTTCTCCAACTGCATACAGCGCCCATACATGACATGCATTAAGTTCATTGTAAAACATGCCTCTGCAGCTGTGTCTGCAGGCTCAGGTTCATCGTATGACAGCTTGTCATTCCATAGAGCAAGTTCTGACTCATCTGCTGCATCTGCACTCCGTATCACCTGGTGGAAGAGGGCTGAGTTGGGGAGTGGAGTAGCTGCCAATTGAATGAGATCCGGAGGAAGGAGAGCTGGTATGACCAAACGTGTTAAGCTGTAGGTACTACGTTGGTTGCATGCAGAGCAAGTTGATCAACCTCTACAAAGCATTCAGTACAATATGAACATATGACTTCAAAGTGATATATCTAACCAACTGACCGTTGATCTTTTGTTGTGCCAAATGAGCTGCATTTTTCTCTGCTCATGTGGTGTACTTTGCTCTGCGACCCATATGATGCAATGGGACAAGCCTGAGCTTACACACTTCCTAGCACTCCAGCATGGGATTTCATTCAAGTATGCAGTTTATCCAACTGCTAGCCACCTTTGAAGCGCTAGGATGACTGGCGTATGCTTCAGGACATGTCTTGGCCAATTGTATGGGTATGTTCACCCTTGCAATGTGCCCGAATCATTGGTTTTTCCCATTCATCATTTTTAGCTTGATTGTTATTCTCAATATGACCGGTAAACAGGTTGTGGCCTGGCCATTCACCAACAACAAGACCTCACGAGGCTCTACAACCTCATGTTGCATGTCCTCTCGCTCTGTCCTGTCCCTTTCCAGGTTGGTCAATGTCGATAGATCTTCCATCTTTTCTTTGTCCATGTTTACTAATACTATATCCAGTGAGATGCGGCTGCAGCTATGGATACAAAAAGCCAATGCTGCTGTTACCGGACCATCACCTTCTGGCCCACCAAAAAGCCCTTGTTGCCCACTTGTGGACCTCACGCTCTTTGCGTCACCATACACTTTGTACGCTCTCCAATTTCTCTTGTTTTCCATTCCTCTTTGCTGAACCTGGCATAGCACGAGCATAGTCTTCTTGGACACTCTGTCAGCACTTCCCTATTATCTATCATTTCTTCTCGATCGTAAGTCAGTTCTTCATCCCTTAGGTTTTCAGCTCACATATTCTATGCAGTAAAAATGTCCCAAGAACCTTTCTATGACTACTCAGAGACCCAATTTGGTGGTGGTGGACATGGTCCTGACTCCCTCATTGAGACACCTACTAGGAGGCTGCATGCTCTACTGAAGCCAACAGCCTGCGGTGGTGGAGTAGTACATGACGCACAAAGTCAGTGAGCAAGGATGGTTGCTGAGACTGAAGCGACACTCCCACCTCTTGTGGAAGCTGCTGAGCCTTCTGAACTGCACTCTCATGCATTGCCACTGACTCCTCTTGTCCGATCCAATAATGCATATGGTGTTAAGTACCAGCAGGCCATTTCTCAGCAGCCTTCCGAACCCCCTTGCCAACCATCTTTTTCTCAGCAACCATCCATTTCCACTTCAGTCACCCCCCAAAAGGAGACCTGTTAGGTATATTAAATGTGGGTCAACTATTTACCTAAGTGGTCCTTTTTCCATGGGTTTGTCCATCAAGCTCTGGGATATCCCATCACCCCTCAAATCATCATGTGTTATCCCATCTATTCC
>JBBPTV010000720.1:0-16143 GCA_038094275.1 Tubosaeta brunneosetosa | reverse complement strand
GATATACGGTATGCAAGTGTGCCGCTTGTTGCTTCATGGAGGTCAGTAGGAGATGGTAGGCCTGAGCCTGGCTTGCTACGTTGTGGGAGTACCATAATTGAAAACAACCCCGGTCTCTGGAGTCGGACGTGGAGGCTTGTTTGTCCGAGTTTGGCACTCATCAGCGCTCCGCCACCATGGCTCCGCTCCGACATCACCGAGGCAGGAAGATCATTGTTCCCACAAAGTTCCCACCGCCTTCTAGCCTGGCTGAGTACGGTGGTCTATCTTCTCTCGCCAATCAATTTTATGGGTACAAGGGCACAAACGGAGTCATGCCAACACTTATGATCATGAACGACTCTGGTTTACACTGCAGATTACTTCCAGTGGTGGCTAACATTAACTCAGGATCCACTGCATTCTAGTCATGCAACTGGGTGGGTCTTGGCGTTTGCGCCGGGACAGCCGCATGGGACGGTGCTCCAAGGCGCATTTCAGCGGTGTGCACAGCGCTAACGGAACATATATTCTTCGATATGGTTTTGAGTAAAGGTAAATACAAGCTTCTCTCAGTCCTCAAACATGCGGTTTACTCGCGTCGTGGCGATCTTCTCTATTGCTGCTTTGCAACTTGCAGGTGCTACTCCTCTCCCGAATGATCTAGTCCGCCGGGAAGATACTGGCACGTCGGGACTTGAATGTGAGTATCTAGTCGTGCTTTGCGAGAGTGATGGACTCATGCTAGCATTCAGCCAAGGCCGGTCTCGAGTCTGACGCAGCCATGTGGTTTTGAAATGTGTTTGAAATATAAAGTGGCAAGTGTCGGTGGAAGAAGGCGGGACCCCTCCTGGAGGACCACCTCGAGTGTGTCTGGTGAGTGAAGGAAATTTCTGCCCATAGTTTCAAGGTGCTGAAGGGGTGCCACAGACACATCCAGACGAACAATGGGGCAGGGGATGATTCTACCCATCAACGAGAGTGACGCCATTGGTCACCGACCGTCAGTATATTTCTGTGATGCCACGCGGGAACGCTTTAAACTCGTGGTAAATCGTCCTCACGGCACTGATGAGATAGAACCTTAAGTTATTCTTTTAGTACTGTAAAGTTGTTGTGGAGAACAGTGTCCTTCAATGTCCGGAATCTACTTTAGAGCATCAAACTTATTACCAAGTACGCACGTCATTTATTCATACAAGTTGTTTCTTTAGAGTCGAAGTATTTATTACTTTCGCGCCTTTCGTTCGAGGACGGTGTCTACATTATTTGTTAGTGAATGTCGAAACTCTTGCCGTCGCGTTCGGTTAGCACTCGTGAGGTCCCCAGTAACACTAAGACTGTCGAAAGAAGAAAGCAGGAAGAACTTCTGGTATAAGCACAGATTGTCAGATACCTAGGAACCGACCTAAATATCTCAATAAATTTCTACAACGTTTGGGTGATGTGCACATGCCATCTGAAACCCTACACGTTCGACTCACTCTCCACATCTTTAAATGATATAACTTTCCCCTTGTCAATAGTCGACAAGCCAGCAGCGGTGAAGCTTGTCGCCGTAGGATCAGTACCCCTCTCAAACCGCATCGTACCCATGGTGCGCGTTCCTGTGTCAGAATTCCACGCCCTCCCGGATGCTACTCGAAGAATGAGCATCTGCGGCGATAGACACTGAGTAATGTCAGTGAACAAAACTAGCCCAAGGAAACTGAAACTCACCATAAACATGGCGTAAAGGGAGAGAAAGAGGATCGATATTTCGCTGTTCAGACCGTATGAAACGGCGAAGGCAATGCCACACAACGTGTATGGCAGCGCGGACTCGACGATGATTGCCAAGGTGCTGAAATATGTTTCAGCAATCGCAGGTCCGAATGACTTCCGCGTGTTGTGTGCGTAATACAAAATACGTCCACAGATCAGGCTCGTTACAAGGACGTTGAGACCGATCGACGTTGCAACATAGGTAACACCAATATGAGCGGCGAATCCAACGAAAAAGTTGCCATTTGGGGAGCCAGAGACATAGAGATCGAAGATACCAAATGCTAGAATATCATTTTTGTTCAGCTCTCATCCGTCAGCGAGACTCTGTGGGTACTTACCGAGAGTCACCAACCAGAGGAAACAGGGAAGGATGATGATTCTCCGGTCCCGCCAGACAATCAAGCATCGGTATATCTATCAATCCGTTAATGTCTGTCATGCTACGTCTATGACTGCGCTTGCTCACCAACAGGCCATCACTCATGAGCTGAAGAATAACCGAGGATGTGGTACCCATGGTTTGGTACCAGTCGGACGCATTGTCTGCGAGATAAGCTGCAGACCCTCCGGGATAGTTGGCATTAATGATCCACATCTCCTCTCCTAGTACGGACTGCACAATGGCGTAGATGGTAATCAGCACTAGCGTGATAGTACTGAAACACATGAAGAAACGAGTGGATTTTTGGTGTCGTGATCTGGGCGAGGCAAAGAGATACATGGTCTGTGCGTAGAGCACAAGGTTGACACCTGGAATACAGATTTAAAGGAAAGTGGAAGGATAATGAACGACGACATACGCACCATAGAGAATCCAATTGAAGTTGTTTCCGACATAGAACGAATTTTGGAAGAATGCGTTGTCAGACATGTCTTTGAGGGTTGAGCAGCTTCCAAGGTGTCGAGGAAAAACGTTGAGTGGCCCAATGCCCCAAGTTGAGGGCGGCAACAGAGAGGCCCGGGCGGTAAACCCTGGCCATGCTATATACATAAAGTTTCATCGGCAGCTGACCTTGGCCCCAACCAACGTGTACACCAAAACCATAGCTTTAAAGCCGCATGGTCAAGTCGGGACTTATTGGCAACGATGAATCCGCGTGGGAAACCTTGGCTCCCCAAAAGTTAAGGGCTAAAATGGAAGTTCTATATGGACTAAGGGCGAACAGCATTGGGACCCGAATACGATCCGATGACGAGATCATCATTTACACATTTTGCACCCATCACAGCCTGCATCACGCCTCTTAGAGCTGATTATGAAGGAGAAAGCTGTGGTATTTCAAGCGCCTCCGATTGAGAACGGACACTTTCACGTATTTGATGGTTTGACTCACACATTGAAAATTTCCCGCCTCGACAAGAGTGGGACCCTCGGCCTCGGTGCGTTATGTCTGATTCACTGTTCCAGAACTCGTTCTACATCGGCAATGCTTTCAATGCTATCCTGTACGGTAAGTCAGTGCATCGTTTCCTCATACTCTGCTCGCGAGCTTTTCCAGGACTGACTCTTGTCGCTGGATGACTTGGAACAGGTGTTGAGCTGGTATTGTACTTCCAGACAATGCAAGCCTTGTTACGCAGAGGAGCCAAGCACCCTCGTACCAACCGTTTCTTCGCATTTTTCAATACCGCGATGCTGTTCCTCGTAACTATATTCGTTGCGGTCCAAGCGGTGTTTGGACAGGAAATGTGGATTGTAAACGCAGGCTACGAGGGCGGGTCCGCGGCATATCTCGCAACGTATGCCTCTGTGTGGTATCAGACACTGGGAACTGCTGCGGTGATCGCTTTGCAATTGATGAGTGACGCCTTCTTGGTGAGTTTGGTGCATCCGGCACATGGGTGAAGCTGAGTGAGGTGACACCTCGGTCGTGCGCACTCGTTGAAAACAGATCTACCGGTGTTTCACAGTCTACAACTATTTTTTGGTCTTGGTTTTTCCATGCTTCCTATGGGTTTCAACGCTCGGTGCGTCTGAAGCACCGTCCTGTTCTCCCGCTCTCTGACCTGTCTTTCAGTGTTCGGCATTCTTCAACTGTACTACTCTGGCATTCCTTCCGGCGACGTGTTTGTCGGTCTTGCTGCGCACATCGGTGTCACCTACGTTTCCATTTCTATTGGGCTCAATGTCATTGTCTCGTGCATGATCTGTGCACGGATCGCATATCTGGGAATGGCGGTTCGCGCTGCCCGCCATACTGCGAGCCAGAAGGAAATGCTCAAGTACACTGGGACAATCCCCATCGTTGTGGAAAGCGCACTACTCTATGCGATCACTGGAATTGCTTTCGCAGTTTCGTATGGAATAGGGAGTCAGATTTCGATTCTCTTCATGTCGCTCTACGCCATGTCCACTGTGCGTCTTTTTTTTGTCGTACATTCCAGACGCTAATCATTCAAACGGACAGTGCATCTCTCCTCAGTTGATTATTATACGCATCGCTGATGGTAAAGCATGGCAGCGGTACGAAGCTCCCAGCAGCTCTGCCATTGGACTAGGAGAGATAATCTCGGGCATGAGCCTAGAATCTAGTGCCAAGCCGAGAACAGATTCACAGTATAGCACCGTTGACGTCGACCTGCTATCTTACGACCGGCGCGCATCTACGCCGAGACATAATTTTCCAGTTGTCGTGGACAAAACGGTTTCCGTCGATGTAGCCATCATTTAAGTCTTAGTGGATTTAGTCTAATGATTCCACTGTATATGAGTGTCACAATTCAAATGTACTTAGATGACAAGTTGGGTCACAATAATGTAAATTCAAGTAGAGCGCCGCCAGCTGAGATTTCTAAATGGAGAATAAATTCACGCTTGGAATTCCTGGACCAACGGGCGAAACATAGCAGGTCTAAACCTCGTCGCTAGCATAGTCATCTGATGATCGGCCATTCAATCTGCAGCACTGCGGACCATCGGTGCTTCAGTACAATATTGTTATCACTACTAGGCCCTCCCGATTGTTTCACATCCTTGTGTATGTGTAATCTTGTCAGAACCCGCGCTAGAGAAACCTGTGGGAGGACATCGTTGATGACGGTGCTGGAAAATACAGTTTACTGATCGGCGGTCTCTTACAACCGGCAAAACAATTTCTCCGTGACTCGATCATCACGCAGGTGAACTGATGGAGAATACATAAGATGCATTACGAAGGACAACGAAGATTCATGGGCCCAAGACTACATCTTAAGAATGCATTTGAAAATGGTTGGATCCTCAGTTCTCTTGCAGAAGACTTTTCTCGGCCATCTTCGGAGCGGACTCCTGGTTGGATGAACGTTCAGCCTCGTTCGTACTCGACTAGAGCCAGCTCCCTTCGTTCATTAGCTCCGCACCTCGTGCACACCAAAACGTTCACTTGAGAGGTGTCGTGTCCTTCCATTGAACCTACCACCACCTGTCCCAGCAATATTAATGCATTTCGTACCCCGAACAATGACTTTAGCGTTTATACATCACATAATGTTGAGATGCCCCTACCATAGCATGCACTTTGATGAGCTTCAACCATGTGCAATCCTGTGCCAATCACTGATGATGCACCCTTGGATGAGTAGAGTGCTGAATTGAACCACAATTGCAAGATTAATTAGGATGTAGTACCAGTACACTGGCGTCCAAGAAACTACGCCGATTTCGCAAAACCACCATAAGGCACAATGGCATACCCGCTCCACTGCATGCATACGATGAACCAAAGGGTACGGGAAGCGCGATGGTGCACCCAGCGACACTAGGCCGCTACTACGCCATCATAAGGACGCTGAGGTCTTGGGAAGCGCAACAGTTAACCTAGACCTACGACCACCATACCACGATAACGAGGAGGGCAGGAGCGACAAAATGGTGCGCTGACCACCGCACCGCGACGACGATGAAGACGAGGGAAGGGGTAGTGCCGTAGTGCAACGGTGCGCCGATCCACTGACAATGACCATGCTGCCGTCGACGTGACAACGACGACAACGCAATTGTCACGATAGCGCCATCGTGTTCACTGCATCTCGTCACTTGCTTGCTACGCAGCCGTCAATGTGACAAAGACAGTGGGTGGGCACTCGGCACATGACAAGAGTGATAAGTCTGCGATGGTTTTGCATTCGTAGCAGGACCAAGACTCAGCGAGCGGCCCGCTTGTTGTGTCCCCTGGGTCTCCGCCTGTATGAGTAACGGCTGTCAGACAGTGGACGAGTGCCACAATTCGAATGTATTTAGATGACTAGTTGGGTCGCATTGTAAATTCGAGTAGACCACCGCCAGTTTAGATTTCTAAATGGATAATATATTCACCATGGTCGGAAATTCCGAGCTTTTCGGTAGCGTTTAGCCCCACGGGTGAAACGTAGCAAGTCGAAACATGGTCGCTAGCATAGTCATCTGGTGATTGGCCATTCAACCTGCAGCACTGCGAATCATCGGGGCTTCAGGTGGTGCAATGCTGTAATCACCACTGGGCCTTCCCGACTGTTTCACATCCATGTGTACGTGTGATCTTGTCAGAACCCGCGCTGGAGAAGACTGTGGGAGGATATCGTTGATGACGGTACTGGAAAACACAGTCCACTGATCGGCGATCTCGTACACGCACCGGAAAAATAGTTCCTCCGCGGCTCGATCATCGCGCAGGAAAAGATAGGCAAACTGATGAAAAATGCATAAGATAAGATATACCGCGAAGGATAAAGAAAACTCATTGGCCTAGTGCTAAGACTATATCTTGAGAACTCATCTAGGAAAAAAAGACAGGATGAGAAGTGGTTGAAGCAATAAGTCCTAAGCGGGGTGGCACTCCTATGTGAAGTACCTGAAGAAGAGGTCAGGTATGACATTACGATGCAACACTCACTGGACAAGTTATCAGAGCATAAATAGATGATGCTGTACCGTTGAGAGTGATAAGCACATGTACCACTCCGGGACCATTTGACCGCCGCCTTGAATTTCGGGCTTGTCCTGTTCTCCGCCTAGACCACACACTTGTCCGCACTATAGGAGGATCAGAATGAAACCCATATCTACACTTACCCACGTGCTAGACATCAAGGACACTAGTCCACACACGAACGAGTTCTCTTTCACCGTGATGACCGGATTAATCTTCGAGGCTGAGCAATGCATTGCGCATTCCACATGACTGAGTCTAGAAAGGGGGCATGGTGGATATAAATCCCTCTGCACCAACGAGGTCGGGTTAGTAATCCCCCCGCAGACGTACACAACCTCACCTCTCTACTATCATTGCTCCCAAAAATGCACACCGCCATGCTCTATCGCATCATGGCAATTGCCTTCATAGTCACGCGACTTGCCGTCGCTGTACCCGCTCCAGAGAACCTTCCCCATGAACTGGGTCGCAGGACTGAAGCACTCGAATGTAAGCGTCAAAAGATGTCCAAAGGTGCTCTGACCTTAATCTTCCATCCAGCCACCGACGGTCTTGAGTCAGCAGAAACAGATGCTTGGTTTTGAACACGTGTCGCAGCGGGGGGTAACGTAACTTTAAAGTGGGCTAGCGCTGGGAACTCGTATGGTTTTGTGCGCAGGCTACATACAAGTCCCAATGCGTAAAGTTCAAGATGATCTCTTTACCATGTAATGCGTGTATTCATTGTTGGTACCATTAGTATTGCGGCACGACGGATCAGATGGGAAAGCTTGGAGTGACGAATGGCATATCCACGCTATGCGGTAGAGCGGCCGGGAAAAGCGCTATGGAATATTTTCCATGCTCATGTAGGTGAGGATGCAGGGAGACAGGAAGAGTTTCTATGGCTCAACGTTCAGCCATCCAAGAATCATGATACGAAATATGGTCCTGCTCCAGTTCAGTTTCAGGGATCGTCATGTTTGGGACCAAATTAGTAAGTTTTTGCGTTCTCACGCTTAATCGAGTTGAACCTTCACTAGGATGCTTGTCTCTTCTCTCCGTCCGGGGTCCCCTCGTGAGTTTGCACTCCAGGTGCTGCAAGCATGATCCTCGCAGGTAAAATTGTTCGTGAAGAAACGTAGTATATCGTTTAGGCAGTGCTGAGCTCAGGCGCCAAATGAGTCTCAATGTCTCTGTTGCCATATGAATGTTAAGGAAGAATGCACGACATATCCTCACAGTTTGCTTCCAAAACGAGCCTGACTTGTTTATGGGTCTTATTGACACATGAGACTCGATGAAATGTGGGAAGAGCTCACCCATTGATAGCAAGGCGGCCAACAGCGTCATGAAGACTATACGTGAAGCGAGGGCCAGGAACTAATCTGGAGATTGGTGGCAACTTGAACCCCCCCCTTGCAGGCCAGCCTGTTCAGGGCGGCTCAGGGTTCCTCCGCAGGTCCAATCCCCTTCTCTCACGCGGGGTAGGAACGAATACAAGACGTAATTTCATTTTGACCCAGGTGACAGCGACTCCCTCGAGAGTCACGGCGGCGAGCAGGTCATGAGACACTCACGAAAGTCATTTTTATGACACTGGACAATGGAGTGAGTGGTATTTGTTTAGTGTGATATAGCAGATTGACCAACATCAAATATATCCACGCAGGGGGATCTGACTTGAAAAAGTGGGAGCAGCTGTCTCATGGGATTGGACTCAGTTATTACAGACTACAGTATCCAACTGCCGACACTCCAAAGTGGAGCATTCGGGCCAGAAATCAGAACGCCAGTTCCAACGTGGCTCCGTGGCGGATAATTGCCTGCGTATACTCAATGCGCTGGCGGTTATCAATTCTCGGAGTCTTTTGATACTAATTCCCACAGAGATGGCCGCAGTGATTCCATCTTGGCCGATAGATGAACTGGTTCCTTGATGGTTGCAGCCAAACATTGGGAAACACTGGGCTGCAGCCTGCAAGTACTGTGCCTGGGGAATAAAACGAAATGGAAGACGTGGACGACGGCGCCAACCAAAGCCAGCCATGTCCAACTCACTGTTCCAAAACTCATATTACGTCGGCAACGCTTTCAATGGCATCCTGTACGGTAAGTCATACGCTTTTGCAGTAAACCAACTCTCTACTTAAGAGCTTCGCTATCTTGCTATCGACAATATTTTACCTTGATCCCCGACTAGGCGTCGAACTGGTCCTTTATGTCCAGACGATGGACGCCTTCTTACACCGACCCACCAAACACCCCCTTACCACTCGATTTTTTATGATTTTCAATACAACCATGCTCCTTCTCATAACTATATACGTCGCAGTCCAAGCAGTGTTCGGACAGGAAATGTGGATTGTGAACGCAGGCTTCGATGGAGGGTCCGCAGCATACCTGGCGTCATATATCTCTGCATGGTACGAGACGCTGGGAACTGCTGCATCTATTGCTCTGCAGTTGATGAGCGATGCTTTTCTAGTGAGTCAGGGCCAGAAGTCGCTTGAGCAAAGGCGAAGTGTGACCACGTATTGATTCCTGAACACAGATATATCGATGCTTCATCGTCTACAACAATCTTTTCGTCTTAATTTTCCCTTGCATTCTATGGGTCGCCACCCTTGGTATGTCTCAAGCTACATTCGTATTCACTCGCTTTCCTCACCCCTTCTATCTAGTTTTCGGCATCCTCTTACTATACTATTCCGGCATCCCTTCCGGCAACCTCTTCATGGGGTTAGCTGCACACGTCGGCGTGACGTATGTTTCTATCTCCATCGGACTCAACGTCATCGCTTCGTGCATGATTTGCGCACGGATTGCGTATCTTGGGTTGGCCGCGCGTGCCTCTCGTCACAATGCAAGCCAAAAGGAGACGTTGAGATACACAGGTACAATGTCCATCATCGTGGAAACTGCGCTACTCTATGCGATATCGGGCATTGCATTTGCGGTATCCTATGGGATAGGAAGTAGAATCGAGATTCTGTTCCTCTCCATCTACGCAATGTGTACTGTGGGTTCTCTTGTAGATGAGTTTTCATGGTCATCGGAGCTAACTGGTTGGACGGGCAGTGCATATCTCCTCAACTGATCATCATGCGCATTGCAGATGGCAAAGCATGGAAACGTTATAAACCTCCAAGAACTTCTGTCATTGGATTGCGCCACACGTCCACAAGCTACGCCTCACAAAGTGTCGACTCGGGTGCCAATACAAACTCGAAACTACAGTTTAGTAGCAGCCCGGATTCCGACCTATCGTAATGTGCGCGACGGGATTTGCTTCCGCCCGCTCACCGACTTCCGGTTATCGTCGACGAGATAACACAGCGCTCATTGTGTTCTCGTGATTCGGAAATATGCATGGACTCGGAGCACCGTGAGGCTCCAAGTCGTGGCAGTGTAGATTACTGTGTAATACAGCAGACAATTTTTGTTTCCATCAAAGCGTGAGGTCAGGTCGGGGTATTTATGGAACTCCGTGAATGTTCACCCATATGTGCACGTGCTTGCAGGTTTTTACCGTTTCTGTCGCCAAGTGCTGACCTGCACTCCAGGCGCATGCTTGTCTCGTTCAGTACTACCCTTTCAAGCGAGAGTCCGTGAGTCTACTGCGACTCATGCGCAGCGACAGGGATGACACGGTGTGACTCCGCCGCCGGTGCTTGACGTTGCACCGTCACTCGTCACTGAGCACTGCCTTGTGACACAGTCTTGGCAGTTGAACAGGTTGCGGGGCAAGACTGATAAGCATGTTTTTCAGAGTATAAAAAGGGTTCATCCGAAACGCGGCCAGGGCTTGTGAAGTCTCAGACGCATTTTTCTCCATCACATTCTCGTCTCCACTGCAGACATGCAGCTCAGCCTGCCCCGTGCCATGATAATCACTTTCTTGATTGTCTCTCAATTCACGACTGCCGCTCCTGTTCCACAAGATTGTAATAACCAGGGTGGTAACGGCAATGGTCAGGGTAATGGTCCGGGAGAGCTCGAATGTAAGCATTTCGAAACTGTACTTGCAAAAGCTCATCCTCTGGAGTAGCAAGGGATGGTCTTGAAGTTGACAACACCGATTGCGCACTTTGGTTTTGAGGAAGTGCCCCACGAAGTTTCCTACAACTCACTTCGCTGATCCATTCCCGCACGTTACATATCCTCCTTTCACAACATGGACAAATCCCCTATGTATAATGTATGTATTTTCGAGAGTTCCTCTAGAGGACATCATATACGTCTTGCTTCCTGCTAATTCACTCTACGGTACACTAACATATATAGCCGCATGACCTTCGTCTACTGAAGCATTATACATTCTCATCTAACGATTTCGGTTGTGCCTGGCAAGTTTGACTTGGCCTACTTACCCATGACTTAATCCCCGACTCTTAGGTAGTGGAGGGTTGCTTGTTGAATACGGACTGCCTGCTCTTTGTTAAGCTTGATCAGTGAGTGCGTGATGAATGGCAAGAACAAACATCATGTATAGTACCTTTCCCAGGAAATGGTCCTGAGCAAAAATATGCTTAAATCTCTGCAGCTGATGCAACGAAGTAGACAGTTCGGAATCACAGCGGCAGGTTCATGACGGCGTTGGGGACAAAGGCCTCAGCGCTGCCATGGGGCGTGCATAACGATGCAATGCACTATGAGATGGTATAGTAGCATCACTTCCAGCCCGCCAATTTCAAGAATATATGAATCACAGGCTGACTCACCGAACGAGCAACAGCGCCCGAACGCATGTCACCATGCGTGTTGATCAGGATGCTGTGAGCGGCATTACTAAACGAGTGGAAAATGTGTCTGCGCAATGAAACGGTCCCCGAACAACGTGTACGTTGCGCAGTAGATACGAAAGTTCTATCGGTTTTACAAAGGAGTCATCTGTTTTCATATGCCATCACCCGGCAGCAACAAGTCATATCGCAGGATGAACTTCCCGTGCGCCCTTCGCGATGGCGACGACATGAACTTGAGTAGCTCAGCTTCGTTTATATGGTATCGCCAGCATGAGTAGAGGAAGCAGACCGTCCAGTACTGGGTTTGAACGTCCGAACGCTGTGTAGGGGATCGGCGTCGTAGCGATATCTGCAACTGATAAATGAACGCCTTGTAATGCTTCCATACAGGCACCTCATTACTTTGGTCGTTATTCCTGATGATCCCCACTCCTCCGGGAAGAACACCATGCAAGTGTTTGAGCGGCGGCTGACACTGCTTGTCATTCCATCCGCCTCCTGGCAGTTGACGGCCAGCATGCGGTACGGTCTACGAGCGCAAACCAGACTTGAAATGAAATTGTTGACGTACCGAGGTAGTAGAGGTACTCCGTACATGACTACAGCACATTCATACGTGCCTGGAAAAATACGTACGTCTAACATGCCTGGAATCAAGACACAGCTCACCTACACTGCATCAGAATCCTGTGGATTGTCCGCCCTCTTCATCCGAACTATCACATTAAGTCTTGGATCACCGAACTACATCGTTGCCGTCGCCGTTTGAAATTGGATCTTTGTCGCACAGCCAAGTACGCATCAGTGCTAATCGGCGCTCCATCCCATTCAAAAATGAGTGACTACCATCAGTAGCTGTGCCACTCGGCGGAAGTAAATCCACACATACCGTGAACATAACATAAAACGAGAGGGAGGAAGATGTACATTTTACTGTTCCTATCCTTCGAGCTTTGAGACGATTACGCACCACCTCACAGCTCGCATAGCGAGATCAAGTCAATGCGACTGAATGGCCCGCCGGACCGGAAAAACTTTCCCGTGTTTCGCATGCGGTGTACAATACAGGATCCGTCCGCAGATCAACACTCAACTCTATCAACATGGCGGTCTATCCTTAGCTTCTATGAGAGCGAAAGTCTGTAGACTTACCTTAAGTTGCTAACCGGAGCAATGGAGCAATAGAAGCTCTTTCAAGCACCCCCATGAATGATATGAGGAAGACAGTCCTTTGCAAGGTCAATTTGCGTGAGGTATAGATGTGTCTATTCGAAAGGCAAAAATCGGAAAGAAATAAAAATGTATGAGAGAACTAAAGATGCATGCGCCATATCATGTTCATTGAAGAAGTATGTACTAAACTGAATTCAGGTCCGAATAGTAAAATTCGCGCCCCGCAGGTTCCACCGCTGAACATCAACTCGAGCTCGTTCATGCCCGCGACACACTTCTTCTGCCAAGTCTGCGCTGCCAACAAGTAGCTTCAAGACGTTGGAGACCCACAAAAGCTGCGGGTGAATCGGTACTGTTTGATGGAGCTCAGATCTCCGCAGCGGTATGTACCACCCTCCACATTTTGTTGCCCGATGGCGGACGCCAGCGATGCCATCTTCCTGAGTCGAAGAGCGCAGTATTATCAACCCGTGGATATACGAATTGTCAGAGCAAGTGTTAAGGGACGTTTGTCACTATTCTGCATTCATCTGTCAAAGTCACCCAGTGTCGATTCACACAGATGATTGGAAACTCAGGAAGGAGTACCCCTTTGCGGCCAGGAGCAGGACAATCTGAACCATTGCAGTCCGGTGGTCAGGCCACCCGCGAGGCCTTACTATGATCGGTCATAGGTAACGATCGTATCTGGAAGTCGGCGGCATCGCTTAGCACCCAGGTCTGTTTTTCATTTTGCACACAATTCTCCGAGTGCGGCTCCTCGTCCCTTTTCAGAACTATTCTTGATTGGAATAAAGATGGTGCCTGCGCTGGTACTTGCACTGTTTGCATTGATGTGCCGCGCCGCCCTGTCACGCATATAGACTTACAGGCGGTTATGCGGATCCGGAGTAGACTCATAGCCCTGTTTTTCAGAGCATAAAATGGCCAAGGTCTCTCTTGTCCTCGAGACGCAGAGACGTCCTTTGACTTATCATTCACTACCCGAGACATTGTCTCTACCGCAGACATGCAACTTGGCTTTCTGCCCCATATCATGATGATCACGTTCGTGATTGTCTCCCGGGCTGCGACTTTTCCTCCTATTCCAACTCACTCTTGTCCCCATCCCCCAGGGACTGGAGAGCTTGCATGTAAGCAGTACGATTTCCGAACCACGCTCACAAACACTCATTCCGAATTAGCAACAGATGGTCTTGAAATCGACATGTTCGACTGTCCTGGGTGGTTTTGAGGGTGCAAGTCACCCGAAAACTGTCCTGCGACCCTTATCGCTGATTTACGGATGGGATCTCCGCACGTCATGCATTATCTTGGACGCATACGCTTATATATAATGTATGTATTTTTGTGGACGGTCTCTCGTGGCTTCTTTTTAGGACACATCTGAGTGCTAGTTCGTTGTACTTCCTACGCGTCGATTTCATCAAAGAATATATGGATAAACTTGAAAACAAAACGCCCAACACGGCATCTGTCCGCACTGATCAGAAAAGCTGTAAACGAAATTACATAGTGTGCGGAAATCGATCGGCTGGTGCGTCTTTCATGGCGGCGATGATAGGAACGTGGGTGGCTCAGGGGGCCCGTCTATATAAATATTGCATCGCGGGCGTCAGCTAGGTGTTGGGTCTGACCCTTCGAACGGTGTACACTAGCAAAAGTTGCTCGTTGCGTTCGATCCAGAGAGATAGCGGAAACGAGCAGAGTTAACGTGACCGGACCAACTCATGTCTCCATTGAATTAGTCGCGACAAATTCCACCGCATCCATTTGTTCGCGCCCAGATGAATGAGGGATAGACGAGCACTTGGACAATACTATTACACATAGTATTACAGTTGCAGCGAAAACAAAGAAGAAAGCTATATGCATGTGTCCGCATAGCACCATGTGCATACAAGTTTTTCCGTCCTGTTGGCATAGCTCCACCCCAGTCGTATGAAGCGTCGTAGTATCGTCAAGTGGGCATTAACAACGTCGAACGGATATGGTGCGCAACAAACAAGGGGGGATCCAGCCCACCCAGATGTAGGCATGCGTGCGAACACCAAGACACGCATGTCTAGCCAAAGAAGCCGACCATCTCCACCAATTCCCCCGGTTCTGCCACCCCGTGCTGAGATTTGCTTTCCCACTTTGCTCTTCGCGCCGCTTTGAACTCTGCACTACCGATCATGGAACCGGCAGGCATCTTTGGGCGGGGACGGAGGAGCCCCGCGTCGCGCTCGTCCCCGTCGCCGTTTCCGCGTAGGTGTGCAGGAAGGGGCGGCAGTGCGCCCGTACGAAAGACATGCTTAGTTTTGTGTGGGTGGGGTGAGCCCGAGCGTACGCGCGTGGTAAACGTGACCGAATGTACGCTCTCGTCGGAACTAATGGAAAACGCGATCGAGCGAGCGTCCGCGGGGCGCGCGGCGGAGCAAGTGCGTCCCCGGGATGTTTTCTTGGATGAGGTGGATACCCTGGGCGTGCGCGGGGTGGCGGCAGTGGGAGTGGAGGTGGCAGGTATCGTGGAGAATGTCGCGGGGAAAACGGCGGTGGCAGGCACGTCATCCCCGAGTTTGCGACGAAGGCGCTCGAGTTTGGTGCGTCGCTTGGCGCTGTCCGAGGATGCGGTCGAAGGAGCGTTGGATATGATGGAAGAGGCCACAGAGAGTACCGATCCGGGACGCGATGGGAGAGGGTGATACATGGGACTCTTTGGCGAGTCGGGGGAGTCGGTCAGATCGAGAGTGCCGCTGCAGAACTTGAGAAGTGGGGGAAGACTCGTGGGTTTGCGTTTGCGCCAAGCAGACTCGGTAACAGAGGCCGTGGACTTATTGGCGCGGTTGAGCTCGAGAATTGAGCTAGGGGTGGATGGCCGAGAGGGGAGATCTATCTGGAGGGTGAGTGGAGATGGAGGACAGAGCGAGGTATGACTCACGTGGAGTGTCATCGTCGAGCACACGAGGGACGTCACCCAAGACTTTGTACAGTTTTCCGGAAGAACGAACAAGTGCAGAGCGTTCATAAGAGAGCGTATTGGAAGTGGGTGGGGGAGGGGGAAACGCGACAGGCGGATACATTATTTACCGCACAGCTGGTGCCAGACCTGCCAGAGATACAGGAGGGCAATGATGGCCCAGGGAGGGTTTAAAGGGCATCTGTGTACGAGTAAGTGGGAAATGGGCGGACAAGGCCTACCATACAGGTAACAAAAGGACGACCATTTATTGTCCTGAAACACAATAAGCACGACAGGAGCAAAACTGTCCAAAATAACACAAGCGATGGCATACCGGCTAGTCCAAGCACATACTATCACCTACTGTAACTTCGGACAGCACATCAACTTCAGCACTTTTTCAAAACACGGAATTACGCCCCTCCACAAGAATATATAGTATCTACTGCATAATCTATGACCCAGCCAACTTGAATGAGTGAAATTGGTGCAGAATTGAGTGAGATAGCATGTCAGAGGATGTCATGCAGAAAACTCTTGCGTCACCTGCCGAATGGTGCCGCGACTGAGTTTAAATATTCTCCGAAGTCGGTTCCACCTGGTGCGGCCAAGCGGATGGCTCAGGACAGTGGCTGCTTCGCCTTCGCAGGTCGAGCGGACGAAG